>CAUYTI010029534.1:0-16325 GCA_963575145.1 Galago senegalensis | reverse complement strand
AAAAAATGAAGTTTTATTTTAACACAGCCTGACCTTTATACAATGTTAAAAATAAAAAGAAATAGCCATTAAATAAACCTTAATTTACTATACTATTTAACAACTAATACTCTTTTGTCAAAGATCAAAAAAATAGGCCAGATGTGGTGGCTCACACCGGTAATCCTAGCACTCTGGGAGACTGAGGTGGGTGGATCACCTGCACTTAGGAATTCAAGACCAACCTGAGAGGGGTAAAAAAAAAGCGAGACTCCATCTCTACTAGCCAAGACATTAGGAGGGATGCCTGTAGTCTTAACTACTCAGGCGGCTGAGGCAAGGGGATTGCTTGAGCCTAAGAGTTTGAAGTTGCTATGAGCTCTGGATACAGTGAGACTCTGTCTCAAAAATAATAATAATAGCTTTCCTTTTGCTACTGTGGTCGGAGCCATGAGTAGGCTCAGGCTTCAGAAGAGGCTTGCCTCTAGTGTCCTCCGTTGTGGCAAAAAGAAGGTCTGGTTGGACCCTAATGAGACTAATAAAATCGCCAATGCCAACTCCCGCCAGCAGATCCGGAAGCTGATCAAAGATGGGTTGATCATCAGCAAGCCTGTGACTGTCCATTCACGAGCTCGTTGCTGGAAAAACACCTTGGCCCGCGGGAAGGGCAGGCATATGGGCCATAGGTAAGCGGAAGGGTACAGTCAATGCGAGAATGCCTGGGAAGGTGACCTGAATGAGGAGAATGAGGATTCTGCGCCGGCTGCTGAGAAGATACCGAGAATCTAAGAAGATTGACCACCACCTGTATCACAGCCTGTATCTGAAGGTGAAGGGGAATGTGTTCAAAAACAAACGGATTCTCACGGAACACATCCCTAAGCTGAAGGCGGACAAGGCTCACAAGAAGCTCCTGGCTGACCAGGCTGAGGCCCGCAGGTCAAAGACCTAGGAAGCCGCCAGCATCGTGAAGAGTGCCTCGAGGCCAAGAAGGAGGAGATCATCAAGACTCTGTCCAAAGAGGAAGAGATCACGAAGTAGAACGCCCCTCCTCTTGTCTGTACATAGTGGCCTCCATGACTGATGATCAATCATTCAAATAAAACAAGCCTTTATCTGGTGCAAAAAAAAAAAAAAAATAGTAATAAATAAAGATTTTTTAAAAAGCCAAAATCTCCTATATTCAAACTTTTATTCCTGTTTGTATGCACATAGAATATTTATTTCTTATATATGATATACATCTTTATTTACATACATATACACACGTAAAAACCATTAAAAAATCTTTTCTAATTAGATCACTTATAAGTATTACTCTCTGACTAAAAGAAAATTAAGATTTTGTTGTAACACTGTTTAGCCTACCTATATTTTAAATCCTGAAAAAAACCTTTAAACAGTTCCTTAAGTTATTATACTATTTTACAACTTGAACTGTCTTGTCAACCATCAAAATATAAAATTCTATATATGCAACTTTTTATAACTTTACATGATACAAATACGAAAAGACTTCTCATTCAAAAAAAATTCAAAAAACAAAAAAAGTCAACCACTCAAAAAACTTATAGTTCAAAATAATCACCATAAACTAATAAACAAAATAAATAAAACTTATACAATCAATATTCCCATCAGCTCCAAAAAGAAGCTTAAAAAGCCAACCCTTCCTTACCCAAAGGAAGAGGACCTAAAAATAATATCCCCATCTAAAACTCATCCAAAAACTCAAAAGCCTTCCAAGAAAAAAAGGTTTCAGTGATTTATTTTCAATTCTTTCTTTTTACTTTACATCCTGCTAAAGTTTAAACTTGCTAAACTTTCCGATCTACATTCTGCCTACTCACCATCTTCACTTTCCAGATAAAACATCTCTTTCAACTCCCTCCTTCCCAATGTAAATTCTAACATTAAAATAAAAACAATCTATCCCAACAGTATGCTGCATCTCCTGCCATGTATTTATGTGTGTGTGTGTGTGTGTGTAGTCAGACACACAAATCCACACACACAGAAAGAGAGTGAATGGGAATCTGCGTGACAACGTAGACAATTCAAAACAGCACCCTTTAACAAAGAAATCCTAAGAAAAACAGGAGATCTCAAAATAATAGTTGATATAAAGTAAGTTGAAAAAATAATATGATCAAGAAATAAACCAGAAACTAACATTTAAAGAACTCCAACATTAATAATGAAAATTTCCTGTAATCTGGTCCATTCAGGAAGTCAGGTAGAGAGTCAGACCTGCCATATTTGCTGTAGGATTTGCTGACCAATTTGAATCAGCCTCCTGAAGAAAGTAAATCTGCACTTACCTATTTTTGCCACCAGATGGTAGACTTGGCTTACTCCAGCAAAGCTATTTTGCCAGACTGCTAAACGCAAAATGTTTCATTTGATTTTCAAATTATTTTATGAGATAAGTACCCTGCTCTACCTCACTTTTCAGATGAGAGTTAGAGATGTAAGATAGTTGGGCCACAAGAGCTTCTGTCCCTGGGCAATTTGCTCAGAGCCAGTGGACTCAGGCTTCATGTGACCCAGTGAGACACCAGCAGCTGCAACCAAGCCAGTGCCTGTGTCACCTCTCTCCCAACTACAGGCAGTGTGTCACAGGGAGAGTCTTTTTCCACTGGGGAAAAGGGAAGAGAAGAGCTCAGAGGACCTGGTTTTGTAACTTGGGTACCAGCTCAGCCACGGTAAAATAAAGTCCCACACAGATCCCTGAGTCCTCAAGTCCAGGCCTTCGTTCTTGGGTGGCAGTCCTGGATCCACCCTTGGGCAAGAAGGAAACATGCTGTTTTGAAGGGGAGGACCGGGTCCTGGCAGCACTCACCACCTGCTGACTAAAGAGCCTGTGGGCTTTGGATAAACATCACAGGTAGACAGGCAACAGTCATCACTGGCTTTCCTGCGACTGGGCTGGCTTCAGGTGTGACCTGGTGCTGGTAGCCACGAGAGAGTGCCCATGTCACTCCTTCACCAAATGCAGCAGCCCAGCAAAGAGAGTGAGGGGGGGAAATGAGAAGCTTTGCCTGCTAATCTAGGAAATTCTCATATATCTTACCCAAGCTTACCAAGACAGGACCACCAGGAATACACGAGAGTGACAGCATTCCTGGACTTGGGGCCAGGCTACAATGACCAGAGATTTAAATGATAACGCTCAATTCCATTCAAATATCTAGAAAACTTTCTCAAAAAGTATGGATTCAGGTTCAGTGCCTATAGCTCAGTGGTTAGGGTGCCAGCCACATACAACAGGGCTGGTGGGTTCAAATCCAGCCTGGGCCTGCCAAACAACAATGACAATTACAACCAAAAAATAGCTGGGCCTTATGGTAGGCACCTGTAGTCCCAGCGACTTGAGAGGCTAAGGCAAGAGAATCACTTAAGCCCAAGAATGTGAGGTTGCTGTGAGCTCTGATAACACGACACTCTACCAAGGGCAACATAGTGAGACTCTGTCTCAAAAAAAAAGAAGTATGGATTCAGACAAGTTCAGACTATGAAGATTAAAATAAATACCTAACTCTTCAATGTCCAGACTTCCACAAGCATCAAGAACACCCAGAAAAGCTCGGCACCTGTGGCTCAAGCGGCTAAGGCACCAGCCACATACAACTAAGGTGGCGGGTTCGAATCCCCAGCCCAGGCCTGCCAAACAACAATGATGGCTGCAACCAAAAAATGGCCGGGCGCTGTGGCGGGCACCTGTAGTCCCAGCTACTTGGGAGGCGGAGGCAGGAGACTCGCTTGAGCCCAGGAGCTGGAGGTTGCTGTGAGCTGTGATGACATGGCACTCTACCCAGGGGGATAGCTTGAGGCTCCGTCTAAAAAAAAAAAAAAGAACACCCAGAAAGACATGACCTCACCAAATGATCTAAATAAGGTTAAGTACCAGTGACCAATCACAGGGTGATAAGAAAAGGTGAAGTTTCGGGCAAAAAAAATTCAACACAGCAGTCCTGAAGAAGCTCAATGAACTTCAAGACATCACACAGAAGAAATTCAGAAGCCTATCAGAGAAATTTAGCAAAGAGATGGAAATAATTTTAAAAAGGAACCAGCAAGTCTAGACCTTAACAATTCGATTGACTGAAAAATGCATCAGTCCCTCAGCAGCAAAATTGACCAAGCAGAAGAATTAGTGACTTTGAAGACATGCTATTAGAAAATACAGAGTCAGAAAAGAAAAAAGAATAAGAATGAAGTATGCCAACAAGATCTAGAAAATAGCCTCAAAAGGGCAAGTCTAAGTGTTATTGGCCTTAAAGAGGAAGGAGAGACAGAGATTTGGGTAGAATCCATGAACCTGGAATATCTTCCCATTTATCGTGTGTCCTCTTCATCATAGCAATCTTTTACTGCTTTATTTGTAGGCATTTTTTTTGAGACAGTCTCACTTTATTGCCCCCAGTAGAGTGCCACCACATCATAGTTCATAGTAACCTCAAACTCCTAGGCTCAAATGATCCTCTTGCCTCAGCCTCCCAAGCAGCTGGGACTAAAGGCACCCACCATAACACCCGGCTATTTGTAGAGATGGGGGTCTCACTCTTGTTCAGGCTGGTCTCAAACTCCTGAGCTCAGGTGATCCACCCGCCTTGGCCTCCCAGAGTACTGGCATCTTATTTTTATTTCTAGCTATTATACATGGAATTACTGTCTTGTTTCTTTTTCATAGAGAAGTGCTACTGATTTCGTTTGTTGATTTTGTATCTTGTAACTTTCCAGAATTTGTTTATCAGTTTTAATAGTTTTTTTGGTGGAATCTTTATGCTTCTATAGATATGAGATCATATCATCTTCAAACAAAGATAATTTTACTTCTTCCTTGCCAATTTGGATGCCCTTTCTTTTTTTCTCTTATCTAATGGCTTTAGCTAGAACTTCCAGTACTAGGTTGAATAACAAGGGTGAAAGGAGGCATCCTTGTCGTGTTCCAGATCTTAGAGGAAAGGCTTTCGGTTTTTTCCTATTCAGTATGATGCTAGCTGTGGGGCTGTCATATACAGCTTTTATTGCATTGAGCTAAGTGCCTTCTATACCCAGTTTTTTGAGAGGTTTTTTTTTTAATCATGAAGGGATGTTGAATTTTATGAAATGCTTTTTCAGTATCAATTAAAATCATAGTACTTGTCCTTCACTCTGTTGGTATAATGTGTCGCACTAATTGATTTGCATACGTTCTCTGCATCTCTGGAGTGAATCCCACTTGATCATAATGAATAATCTCTGTAATGTGTTGTTAAATTTGGTTGCCTGTATTCTGTTGAGGATTTTTGCATCTGTGTTCATCAGAGATTATTGCCCTGTAGTTTTCTTTTATTAATGTGTCTTCATCTGTCCTCTTCAGCTTCTCTTTCCCTGCTAGGATGTTAAAAACCAGTGCCTCGTTTTAACCTTAAATTGCTTACCTGACTTTTGCTTCTTCTGAACGTACTTTCTTGTGTGGATAGTTTCTGAATTAGGTGTTTGTGCCGAGGAACAACCACTGGTGGTTTCTATTCAGCTGTCTTGCTTTACCACCACCCTGTAGAAATTCCTTACATATTGCAGATTGTAATGTTACAGAAGGAAGAGGATCCAGCCACCTGTCATTGTCAGCCAATACGCAGAGACGAGGAAAGGTCCACCAAACTTTGTCAGCAATTCTGAAGAACAGCGAAAGCAGCCTCTCCAAGACTATTGTTTTACCCTTTCCAAAATTGCAAGTTTTATACATAAAAGTTCAAAGCAAAGACCACATTAACCCTGATTTTAAATAATAATCAGCATAACTCCGTGATCTATTACAACATTCCAGTTCAAAAGTTAATCTCTTAAATCAATCCACCTAAGCTACTCATCTTCAGGGTGGACCTAAACCCACCAGACCAGCTGTGTCACGTTGGACCTAGTCTGACTGACTCCTACTTATTCTCATTACATGTGCTTTTAGTAGTATTTTGTTTTTTCATTTTTATTTTAATGCATTCAATATAGTCAAACTTATCAATCTTTCTTTTATGTCTTAAGAAATCTCTTCCCATCCTAAGGTCATATAAGATATACTCTGGTACTTTCTTCCAAACATTTAAAGTATTGTTTTCTTTTTTTGTTTGTTTGTTTTTAATTTTTTTTTATTAAATGATAGCTGTGTACACTAATGCAATCACAGGGTACAGTGTGCTGTTTTCATATACAATTTGAAATACTCTCATCAAACTGGTTAACATAGCCTCCATGTCATTTTCTTAGTTATTAAGACATTCATACTCTGCTTTTTAGAAAAATTCACTTGTACCCTAAAGTATTGTTTCCTATGTTTAAGTCTTTTAACCTGATCTCAACAAGGGTGGAACATGTTTGTCAATTAAACCTCAATAAAGCTGGGGGTGGGGAAGTGGGTGATAGTAAATTTCTCTGAAGGACAAAGTGACAGGAATCTTGAATTCCTTTCTGGCAACCTTGTGGAAAGGGAGGTGAGGATTTAGGAATTTGAGAGACATAGAATGGTAAAAGTTTAAGACAATTAAAAGGTGAGAGAGAACTGTATTACTTTCTTATTGCTCATGGAAGAAATTAATACAAGCTAACAAACCTAGTGGCCGAGACCAGTACAAATATATTACAATTCTGGAAACCAGAGGTCCAAAACGGAGCTAAAACTAAGGAGTTGACAGGGCTGTGTTCTTGCTGGAGGCTCTCTGGGAGAATCTGCTCCTTCCTTACCTTTTCCAGCTTCTGCATTCCTTGTCTCAAGTAACCACATCACATCACATCCTATCCTATCCCATCCCATCCCATCCCATCCCATCCCTCAGACCTTTGCTTCTGTTTTCAAATCTTCTCCAACTCTGACTCTCTTGTCTCCCTCTTATGAGGACTGTGTGATCCTTAACATAATCACATCTGCAAAATGTTTTTGCCACGTTAGATAACATATTCATTCATCCTAGGAATTAAGATGCAGATAAATTTGGAGGGTCCTTATCCTGCCTACCACAAGGCCAAAAATAATGGCATCAACTGAGGCCTGAAGGGGACCCTGGGCAGCAGGAAATTCTCTGTGCAGGGCCTCTATGACCCTCAGGACAGATGTCCAACATATGCCACTCAGCCTTAGCCAGTACCTCAAACCTGCAGTAGAAGGCTATCTAAAGTAGTTTTTTAGGGATGCTTAATAGGCATTAAGGGAAATTGAGTTCTTTTTTTAAATTAGGCAATATAGCAATAGAATAGAGAACAGGCGGTGCCTGTAGCTCAGTAGGGTAGGGTGCCAACCACACACAGAGGCTGGCAGGTCGAACCTGGCCCCAGCCAGCTAAAACAGTAATGACAACTGCAACCACCAAAAAAAAAAAGCTGGGTGGCCGGGTGTTGTGGCCGGTGCCTATAGTCCCAGCTACTTGGGAGGCTGAGGCAAGAGAATCGCTTAAGGCCAAAAGTTTGAGGTTGCTGTGAGCCATGACACCACAGCACTCTACCGAGAGCAACATAGTGAGACTGTTTCAAAGTAAATAAAAATAAATAAATAAACAAACAAATAAATAAAATAAAAAATAGAAAAGAGAACAGAAAATGATCCAAGGAAGGCAAGGTGAGACAGAGTTGAGACTTGGAAAAAGAGAATGTAGAAGGTACAGTAAATGATTCCTGGGGACGTGTAAAACCGTGAGAGGATGGGCTGAGGGCACACTGCACTTCCCAAAGTTTATACCCAGATTACCTGTAAAAGGAAGGGTGACACAAAGGAAAACAGTCATCCACGTTCTCCGGTGGACTCCAGTAATTGTCATTATTATGCTTTTTCAGGAACTAAACCATTGGTACTCCTGGACAGTTCTTCTGGAACTTCAATCTCATATTAATCATATGTATATTTGTTTTTAAGAAATGAGTTTTGATCATTTTAAATCTGCATAAAATTTAGATTAGATGAGAAACTTACTTAGTTGGGGATGAGTCCAATGGGGCTTGGGCGCAGTTTCTGGGAGTTGAATAGAGGAATAGCAGAACCAACAGCAACTGGGAGCTCGTCACCTTCTACCCTTTTGGAGTTACAGATACTGATAGTTAGAGATAACCTTGGGTACAGGTCCAGGTCCAGGTTACCAGGTGCAACGTAGATTAGGGAAAGTCACTTAAACTCTTTGAATCTCCCTTTTCTCCTCGGCAAAATGAAGCTAAAAACACAATTCTCGGGGTTTATGAAGACAACCTCAGATAAAGTGAGTATGGGCCCAGTACGCACAAGGAGCCCTCCAAGTTGTGTAATTGTTTTCCTCTGGCTCCACATCAGCTCAGTGTTAAACTCTGCTCCTCTTGTCTTCTAAGGAAGAGAGAGCTTGTTATGCATGACATAGGTCAGCCCTGGCCCCTGCACCAATCATCACGGTCTCACTGCATCATGGCCTCCTCTGATCAGGACCCCTCCTCTTGTGGATTCCTCCGACTTTGTGCCTTCGTCTACTGTGCCAGCGTCTTACATGACACTTCTCATTCTGGCTTGTTATCGCTCTGTCAGTCTTGATTCCTCTCTGGTTTAATTTCACTAGTTTATAGATAACTTGCCCCCAGTAATCTTTGATTCTTAACAGTTGGGTTTTTCATCAGCCCTTCTCAGCACAGGAAAGCCCAGTAACGTGAAAGCTCGTCATGCAGCACCACCTCTGCCTCCCTCTAAAATGGCCTTCTCCTGCCCCTTCCCCTTCCAGAATCTCCTCCTTTCGGAAACTTCCCCAGAGCACCCAGCACTCACTTTCAGCACTTATCACACTGGCCAAGGGGGGTGTCTAACCATTTTCTATTCTATTTTCACATAGATGAGACCAAATATGGAATGTGTCGAGATAGGTGCCTTTTTTTTTCTTGGAGACAGAGTCTCACTTGGTCACCCTCGGTAGCGTACCATGGCATCTTAGCTCACAGCAACCTCAAACTCTTGGGTTCAAGTGATTCTCTTGCATCCCAGGTAGCTGGGACTACAGGCACCACCACAATGCCTGGCTTTTTAGAGACTGGGTCTCACTCTTGTTCAGGTTTGTCTTGAACTCCTGAGCTCAGGCAATCACCCACCTCAGCCTGCCAGAGTGCTGGGATCATAGGTGTGAACCACCACGCCCGGCCTGACAGCCAGATTCTAAATTCGTTTAGTCCTGCATGACATGGAATGCAAGCCATCTGTCTCAGCCTCAAGGACACAGCAACATCAGCGACTCATATCTGGGAATATTTCAGTGTATTTTTGAACCCACTCAAATCTTCTGACCAAAGGATATCTCCTGGACACTTAAACCCCAAATGATGCATCCACAAACCAACTTGTTTCTTAAACGTGCCGTATCACACTTGACCATCCCCTGGTCTGTCTTTCCCCTCTTGGTGCTGTCTCTATGAGGAGATCCATAAATGCGGGTTCAATTTTCTTCATTTCTCTAACCCTTAGAACTGTTTGGTACAAAGTGAATGAAAAGCAATTTTTGCTTGAAAGAAAAATCTGAACAGATGTCTTTTAACAGGAGAAGAGGATCACTGCCCGCCCTTCTCCATCCCACAAGGCTGAGGAGGCGATGAGGTGGAGTCTCTGGGGAGGAGGCAGCACCATCACCCTCTTTACAGGAGGAGTGGTGCTTATGCTAAGCCATGCAGAAGAGAACCTCTCCCCTGGCTAAACAGACTATGAAGGAAATATCCAGAAAGACAGACTGCTATTGCCCGTACTCAGAACATGTAAAAAGGTTGCTGGATGGTACCTTTGCTCAGAACAGAAATATCCTGGCTAATACTCCCCTCTAGGAATGGGGTCATCAGTCACCCTCTGGGCCCCTGACCACAAACCCACCCCTACCATGTACATGGGAGGACAGGGGCACCTTCTCATACTCTGGAGATAGGGGGGCACAAACTCTTTTCCTCAGCCAAAGGATCGGAAAGAACCGAATGATTCTTTCTAAAGACCAATCAACAGTGTGGGAAAATGGCAAAATAGGGGCTTAAAAATTCCATCTGATTACAAGCGATCACATTTCAAATGCATAGGGAGCCGTGCTGAGTGTGAGCACAGGAGTCAGTCCTGAGGCCTCAGAACCGCTCTGTGAGGCAGCAGGTGCAAATGTGCAGAGTGAGATGTCAATGGCAGAGGGAGGCGGGGAAAGCATTCCCCACTGTCAAACCAACTCTTAACGATAACAGAGATAAATGTACAAGAAAACTTTAATGCATGCTAGGAAAAATGTTAAGAGATAACATCTCGGTGTTTCTCGGAAGCAGGTGTGTTATGGCATTTCAGGTTCTCTTTCAACACAGGGAGCACCCGAGATCCCACAGATAGGAAACATGGAGAAGACGAATCCAGAGACGTGTGCGTCAGGTACACGCCAAAGTTCACCTGTGAAGGAATCAACAGCAGCAACAACAGAAAAGCTAGATTATTTTAGCAGTTAAGGTAACTCTGTAAATAGTGATGTTTAACTAAAATGAAGTCAGATCTTTAAAGACATGTTCTGGGGCAGACCTCCTCTCTTTTATGTAAAATACAGTAGGACAAGAGAAGAATCCTAATGTCAGACACCAAAGGTTCTCATTCTAAAGCAGTGGTTCTCGACCTTCCTGATGCTGTGGCCCTTTAATACAGTTCCTGTGGGTTGAAACCCGCAGGTTGAGAACCGCTGTTCCAAAGTGTCCCCCCTGCAGTCATCCCACATCTCTTTCTTGCATGTTCTTTTTATAAATTGTTTTAAAATCTATTTTATTTCAGAATGTTATAGGATACAAATGTTTTGGTTATGAGAATTACTTCTGTACAGTCTGAGTCAAGGTTATATTGTGCCCATCCCCCAGATAATGTGCATTATAGCCACTAAGTGTGAATGTTCCCACCCCCTCTGCTTCCCTCCTAATCAAGCATGTGAGCACGTTCTTTTTATCTCTTTCCCATACACTCTGAGCTTCCCACAGGTGAACCTTCTTCCTACTCTCAGCCTCTGACCACTACCAAGCTAATTTCCTCTCTGTTCTCTGATGTAAAAGTTATTTGGGAAAATAACATGAAAATTCTGCATTTTCCTTGAGAATGAGTAATGTAAGTTAATTTCTTCAAATTCTCCTGAATAAAGATGGAAGGTCCAAAATGAAGAGTTACATAAGTGTGCTCAAGGCCAGCCACCAATGCAAGCAAACCATTCAGAACCCTTTGGAAGGCTCAGTGCCTGTGCTCGGTGGTTAGGGCACCAGCCACATATACAGGGCCTGGCGGGTTCAAACTTGGCCTGGGTCTGCTAAAAAACAACAATGACAATTACAATAAAAAAAAAGTAGCTGGGCATTGTGATGGGTGCCTGTAGTCCCAGGTACTGAGGAGGCTGAGGCAAGAGAATCACTTAGAGAATCTGAGACTGAGCCCAAGAGTTTGAGGTTGCTTCAAGCTGTGATGCCATAGTACTCTACAGAGGGCAACAAAGGGAGACTCTGGGCTAGAGGATGGGGCCAAGTTAATTCCAATATTATGCATATGTGGGTAATGAGTACATGAGAACTCTCTGCACTCTTTTTGCAACTTTTCTGTAAATCTAAAATTTAATAAGGAAAGATCTGTGCACATGAGAACTGCAGTGATGCTGAGAAGTGCTACTCTCATGCACCACAGTATTTGTGCCCATTCAACCCTTCTTCTGGCAACCCGCCGGGAACAGGCTCAAGGTCCCCACACTGCTAGTCAACAGGGCCTGCATCTAAAGACATGTTAGTACAACAGTCAAATGCAATGCCTCTGTATCCCCTATCCCCTATCTGTACAAAGACCTATGTAAACCAAATACTGTAAAACAAAACTCCGCTTTTAAAGAAACACAGTAAGTAATGCAGAACATTTTACATGAAATTAACCTGCCAATTTATTATTGGAAATAGACTAAATGTTTCATTATTTCTGTTTTCTTTCTTTTTCTGTTTGTTTTATTTTGTTTGTTTGTTGTTCTGTTTTTTGTTTTGTTTTTTTTTTTTAGATAGCACCTCGTTCTTTCATCCTGGAGAGAGTGCTGTGGTGTCATCATAGCTCAAAGCAACCTCAAACTTTTGGTCTCAAATGATTCTCTTGCCTCAGCCCCCCAAGGAGCTGGGAGTACAAGCACCCACCATGATGCTCAGCTAGTTTTTCTATTTTTAGAAAAAACAGGGTCCCACTCTTGCTCAGGCTGTTCTTAAACTCCTGAGCTCAAGCGATCCACCCACCTCAGCCTCCCAGAGTGCTAGGATTATAGGCATGAGCCACTGCACCTGGCCTCTGCTAATTTTCAATAATCGTTCTATGAGCCTGACTGCTTACTTGGCTTTCTGGAATCCTTTGCAAACAAAAAGTCCTCATGGAAAGTATGAATCTGAAAATAAATCTTTGCAAGGAATTAACATACGAGGAGTTCAGTTTTCATAACTTGGAACCCATAACAACATTTGGTAATTTTAACTTCAAGAAGGTGAACTTGTAGGCTTGGTTTAATGAAACTGACTGACTCTGTGCAGTTATTCTAGTCCCTATAAGGAATTTTACTCTTCATGAGAGCCCTGCGGTGAAGAAAATAATAAGACAGTGGAATTACTTCACTTATTTATTTTTTATACCTCATATCTCTTCAACAAGATTAGAGAGTATTGAAAAATGCGTGTAATAAAAGAAAAAGTGGGGAATAGGATGAAAAGGAAAGATAAGATGGAACCAGGAACAAGGTCAGAACCTTATCTTAGCTTATTGGCTTTAGATTGTGCAGTAAACCCTCCACTTTCAGAAATGACTCAGTACCGTTATGGGTACAGTTCCAACATCAGTAATGCACCAGGGTCTTAAACCTGGGAATCATGTTTTATGCTCATGCTTACCTTTCTCTTGCGACTCTCAGAAAGTGTTTGAAAGACATCTTGGTTCCGCTGGCTAGTTTGCTGATCAATGCAAATCATCTGACATCTGTGACAAGGCCCCAGAACCTGGCAGGTGAGACAGGAGAAACTGACCTGACCTTCGCACTTCACAAGGAGGGACCACAAAAATGGTACCTTGTCACTGTGACTGCTAAGGAATCATCCCCTTTTGTTTCTCAACGGAAATGCTACTCTACTGCGTCACCGCCTTGTAAAGAAAGAAAAGCATAGCTGAGACTCTTGATGGCTTTCAAGGAATGGGGGGAAATGGATTTGGAGACGAAAAGCATGCAAAGAATGGGGGGACAGATTGGGAAAAGAGAAGCAGCCACAGAACCAGGGCTGAGCCTCTGTGAGAAAGTCATCAGAAAGAACTTTCATGTGTCCTTAGGCCCAGCAAATTCACAGCCACAAATGTAACATAAGAAAGGAACCGGAGGCCAGGCATGGTGGCTCACACCTGCAATCCCAGCACTTTGGGAGGCTGAGGTGAGGGTACTGTCTGAGCTCTGGAGTTCAAGACCAGCCTGAGCAAGAACAAGACCTTGTCTCCCCTAAAATAGCAGGTCATTGTGGTGGGCACCTGTACTCGCAGTTACTTGAGAGGCTGAGGCAAGAGGATCACTTAAGCCCAAGAGTTTGAAGCTGCTGTGAGATACAACGCCACAGCACTCTACCAACAGCAAAAGTGAGACTGTCTCAAAAAAAAAAAAAGGGGGAAAAGAACCAGAAGTCCATACACAGAGTCATGGGCAAGGACTTGCACTCCTATTATATATAGTAGGGAAAACTTGGTAACATCTTAAATATCACAGGAGAAGTGGTTAAGCAAACCATGCCACATTTATAAAATGTATGTCATGCAAATATTAAAATTAATCTAAAAGGCCTTGAAATCAAAGGAGGAAGGAGGAAGAAAATTATATTTGCATAATTGAAATAAGCAGAAAAAATTATATATGTATTTTTATACATGTGTGTCTATGTTCATATGTTCATACCACATACATATAGCATGGAAAATGATACACAGTTTCTCAACACAGGTCATACTGTCTGGAGGAAATTCTAAACCAGGTGGTCTATTGTGGTGTCACAGCTCACAGCAACCTCCAACTCCTGGGCTTAGGTGATTGATTCTCTTGCCTCAGCTTCCCGAGTAGCTGGGACCACAGGTGCCTGCCACAACGCCAAGCTATTTTTTGGTTGCAGTTTGGCCAGGGCCAGGTTTGAACCTGCCACCCTTGGTATATGGGGCTGGCACCCTACCCTGAGCCACAGGCACTGCCCAAGTTTATTGCTTTTATAATGAGAAATCCCCCCTCTATAAATGTAAACATAAAAAAGGAAAATCTGCAGCTCAGTGGTGACTGATACTTCTTTCACTGTATGTGTAAAAAGTACAAAAGTCCTTGATTTTCTTATAACCATTTCTCCTAGGCTCTCATGGGCAAATGCAAATTGTGCACTGAAATTAGAAACACTCCCCTAATCGGGGTGTGTCTTGGCCTGTTCCTCTTACGTGTGTGACAGTTACAGATACCAGGATGAAATCTCTCCTGTCAGACCCAAACGAACTGGAGCCAAGAAAGCAGGAAGGAGGAGGGCTCACACTTGCGTGTTTCAGATAAGAACCGTCTCAAGGACTTTCTAAAATAACCCAGCAAGAAATTCCTCCTTGTCCTTCACGCTCATGACCTACATTTTGCACATATGCACATATTTTTATACCAGGTTTATCACTAGACATTCTTTAGGGCTGCAGCCACTCAGATAAGATGCTCTCAAAAGAGCACTTGCCCAATAACAGCCCCTCCACTCATGAACTGATGCCAAGTCTGGTTTTGAGTCTCTGGTACCAATGAACTGTTTCCAAGCAGCTTGTGTGAACATTTTCTTTTTGCCAATAAAAGCTTCCCCTTACCCTCTCCTCTTTGGATGTATCTGTGCCTTGCCATAGTTGGGCATCCTGGTTTATAATCCTTTTTGGTTACTCTTGAATAAATTCATCATACTGGAAGATAATTTTCTCTGACTTTAAGATTGACATTCACATTTATTGGACATTAAACCATTGGAAACATAAACCCCCCATGGTACCAAAGTCAAGATCCCTAGACCACATAAGCAGTCAGAGAGTGCTGGAAGGGACTTCTACCTGGGTTTCAACAGACCTGTGACCACCTCCGGGCCTCATTTCCTCATCAACCTCCTTTAGCAGGATTTGATAAGGATTCCAGACACTGTTTCAGGGATGCCAAGCGGAGGCCTGACATTCAGTTGTGTTCAGAAGTGGAAATTCTCACTGTTACGTACAAGGACCCCTGTGATGGGTTGAGGTCTCTGTGAGATCACAGCCCTATGCCCTCAAAGAGCCAGTGGGGCTCTCAGTGCACAGAACCCTTTTACCTTCTTGGCCTGAAAGTGGCCAATCCCCTGAGCCCATCTACTACAGAAAGGACACCAGGGCCCAGCAGCCACACCAGCCCCAGGCCCAGGCTCCAGCTGCTGCTTAATAAATAATACCTGCCACTGGGGTGAAAACTCTGTCCTGGCTCAGTGCCTGTAGCTCAAGAAGCTAAGGTGCCAGCCACATACACTGGAGCTGGTGGGTTCAAATCCAGCCCGGGCCCGCCAAACAACAATGACAATTACAACCAAAAAACAGCTGGGCATTGTGGCAGGTGCCTGTACTCCCAGCTACTGGGGAGGCTGAGGCAAGAGAATCACTTAAGCCCAAGAGTTGGAGGTTGCTGTGAGCTGTGACGCCATGGCACTCTACCCAGGGTGACAGCTTGAGACTCTGTCTCAAAAAAGAAAAGAAAAGAAAACTTCCTCCTAAAACAGTTTCTCAAACTGGCAGAAGGAGGAACATTTTCCAGAAACTCTTCAAATACCAATAAAAAGAAAATAGTTTTCTTTCTTTTATTCTTTCATTTTTTTATATATACATATAGTCTTACTCTGTTGCCCTCAGTAGAGTACTTTGGCATCATAGCTCACAACAACCTAAAACTCTTAGGCCCAAGTAATCCTCTTGCCTCAGCCTCCCAAGTAGTTGGGACTACAGGCACCTGCCACACCCGGCTATTTTTAGAGATGGGGTCTCGTTCTTTCTCAGGCTGGTCTTGAACTGCTGAGCTCAAGCAATCCACCCACCTCAACTTTCCAGAGTGCTGGGATTCAGGCATGAGCCACCGTACCTGGCCACAACAATTTTCTTTAAATGTTGTCATTCTTAAGTTTTTTCTTTCTGGTACTTTTATCAATTGGTACTCTAAAAAGTTATTTTCTAGTATAAATTATTTTTTTTTTTTTGAGACAGAGCCTCAAGCTGTCCCCCTGGGTAGAGTGCCATGGCATCACAGCTCACAGCAACCTCCAACTCCTGGGCTCAAGCGAGTCTCCTGCCTCCGCCTCCCAAGTAGCTGGGACCACAGGCG
>CAUYTI010029533.1:0-14180 GCA_963575145.1 Galago senegalensis | reverse complement strand
TATAGCTTGCCGAACTTCTTTCTGGGCTCAGCTCCCCGTCTTTGGCCTCATAGATTCTGTTTCCAACCAGTTTTTCTTCCTTTGCTCAGGAGCCTCTGACCAGGGTTGCTACCAGTCGGCCATCTTCCCAGAATCCCCATATTCTATTTTTTGGTGCCAAGACTTCAAAATCTGGTATGGATTTTACATTTGTACGATGTCTTGGATTGGACTGACCACATTTCAGATGCTCTAGAGCCACATGTGGCTAGTGGCTACCACATTAGACAGGGAAGGTGTAGATCACTGCTTCTCTAACTTTGGCATACATAGGAACAATCCAGAGAGAATATAAAGTCACATACCGATGAGGGGAGTCAGGGATGGTTTGTTTTCACATGTCCCTGTCTCTGCTCCCTCATTGGTTTGCAACAGCTTAAACACAGATTTCTTTGCTTCATTCCACCCAAAGGTTGGGCAGGCAGGGCCTGAGAATTTGCATTTCTCAAAAGCTCCCAGGTGGGCAGCACCTGTGGCTCAGTGAGTAGGGCACCAGCCCCATATACTGAGGGTGGTGGGTTTGAACCCGGCCCCAACCAAACCACAACAAAAAATAGCTAGGTGTTGTGGCAAGTGCCTATAGTCCCAGCCACTTGGGAGGTTGAGGCAAGAGAATCACCTAAGCCCAAGAGCTGGAGGTGACACCATGACATTTTACCGAGTTATAATGATGCTGTGAGCATTGCTGTGAGCTGTGACACCATGGCACTCTACCGAGGGTAACAAAAAATGAGACTCTGTCTCTAAAAAAAAAAAAAATGAAAAGCTCCCAGGTAATGTTGATACTGCCAGCCCATGGACCATACTTTGTTTTTTTTTTGAGACAGAGCCTTAAGCTATTCCCCTGGGTGGAATGCCATGGCTTCACAGCTCACAACAACCTCCAACTCCTGGGCTCAAGTGAGTCTCCTGCCTCAGCCTCTCAAGTAGCTGGGACCACAGGTGCCCGCCACAATGCCCGGCTATTTTTTGGTTGCAGCCGTCATTGTTGTTTGGTGGGTCCGGGCTGGATTTGAACCTGCCACCTTAGGTGTATGTGGCTGGTGCCTTAGCCACTTGAGCCACAGGAGCCGAGCCATGAACCATACTTTGATAGCATTGTGTAGCAAATCACACACATCTCCCCATGAACTGTGGCAGTTATAATGATGATAACAAATAGCTCTTGTATTTTACCTTTAAAAGCATTTTGTATCAGCTACTAGAAAAATTCAAATTAGAACTAAAATGAAATATGCTACATACACACCAGATGGCCAAAATGAAAAATAATGATAACACCAAATGCTGGTGAGGATGTGGAGAAACTGCATCACTCATACATTCCTGTTGGGAATGTAAAGTGGAAAACAGTTTGTCAATTTCTTTTAAAACTAAAAGTGGACTTACCTTTACTCTTGAGCATTTATCTCAGATAAATGACAACTTATTTCATGCAAAAACTTGTACGGAAATATTCATAGCAGCTTTATTTGTAATGGCTCCAAACTGGAAACAACTAAAATGTCCCTCCATAGGTGAATAGTAAATAAACTAGTACATCCATACCACGGAATACTATCAGCAACAAAATGTTATAGTACCATACCTCAGAAATTATGCACAATGGGAAAAAATCTGAAAAGGATACATACTTCATGATTGTATCTGAATAACATTTATGAAATGACATAGATATGAACAAATTAGTGGTTCCCAGGAGTTAGGGAGGGAGAAGAGGGAAGTAATGGCTGTTGCTATGAAGGGAGAGCATGAAGGACCCTCGTGATGGTACAGTTAACTGTCTTGATGCTGGTGGTGACCACACAAAGCTACATATGTGATTACATTGTACAGATTCATAAATAAGTGCCTGTGTACCTGATGAAATCTAAATATGTTCTATAGATTGTACCCATGTCAATTTCCTGGTTTTGATATGTTGCTGTAGTTATAAACAGAACCTCCCTGTATACATCCATAATTACTTCTTTTTTCATAATTATTTCAAAATAGAACTTTAAGAAAAACCACTGTGCATACATTATCTCACTTGTTTTTTCACAGTAACTCTGGGAAGTGAGTATATGATTATTGACATTTTATAAAAAAGAAAAACAAGGCCTAGGAGACAAACTGCAAAAAATGGCAAAGCCAGGACTAAAGTAAGTGTATATTCTGTTTGTATGATAAGTACTGATGTATTTATGGGAGTATTTATAAGTATAAAAAGATTTAGGGAATCCAATGATAAGAAATATAGGTATTCTTTACATACCAAATTTGCAAAGTGAAAATAAAAAACAAGCCCTTTGTCCTCCCACGACTTACGATAGACTTGCAGGTTGTAGCGCTTGGTGATGGTGTTGGCATCATTTTTTATATTTATGTCTGCCTTATAGACGCCTGCATCTTCCATCCTCAGACTGCTAATGACCAGGTCGTAGCTCTGAGATAAGACGTGTATTCGTTCATAATAATTTTTGTGAGTCACAGTAACTTTGGGTCCTGTTCCTGAGTCTTCAGGTGTTACTACAGCAACAGATGTTTCAGAAGTCCAAGCAATGTTGTCAACCTGCTGCGATTCTTGGATATTTAAGGGGAAAGTGACTGACTCCCCCAGAATCCCATTCACAGTGAGGGAGTCTGCATCTCTGCTAGCTGCTTCCAGCCCTGTGGACACAAATAGAAAACTGTTGTCATCTTTCTGTTGCACCTTTTAGAGTTGCTTGTTTTTCTAGCCTTGGATCTCCCCGAGGAGCTGCTATAGATGCAGCTCATCTACTTACTTAAGAATACATTTTTTTTGCATATTTAGGTATATTTAATATTAAATATAAATTTAATGATAACTAAATTTATGACAACTCAATTTTTTAAAGCAGTGGTTCTGAAGATTTTAGTGCTAGGGACCAATTTCATGGAAGACAATTTTTCCATGGATTGGGTAGCAGTGGTTTTGATATGAGGCTGCAAGCAATAAATTTATTCGATTTGTGAGATTTATCATGGTCTCTGTAGCTCTGGCTTTGTAGCCATTCCCTAGCACAAGCATCCCTGCCTCAGATCATTAGGGCTTAGATTCTCATAAGGCGTGCAACTGGGTTCCCTCACATGTGCAGTTTACAGCAGAGGTTGTGCTTCTGTGGGAATCTACTGCTGCTGCTTTTCCGACCAGAGGAGGAACTCAGACGGCAGTGCAGACCATGACGAGTGGCTGCAAATACAGATGAAGCTTCACTAGCTTGCCTGCTGCTCACCTCCTACTTGGTGGCCCATTTCCTACCAGACCATGGACTGGAGGTTTGGGACCAGAGTTCTAAAGGAATCTTGTTCAAAACTAAGTTTCTGAGTTAATTTCTAGTGATCCATTTTATTAAAAACTTGTTTACCTAGATTGATAGACTTTGAATGCGGGAAGGCATTTGAGAAGTGAAGGCCACGGCCTTCACGAGGTCTACGCTATTAGCTGTGTTTCTTTCCTAACGCCATATTGCCAAGTGGTGGGAGGACTGGAGCAAGACCCTGGAACATCTGGGCTGATGAATGCTTGGGTGATTGCTTTTTCTTTTACTGTGATCTTTGCAAAAAAGCAAATTACATCTTTGCTTCTCTTTCTGGGAAATTTAGGAAGAGAATGCTTTGGAGATTCTGGAGAAAATAGTCTTCAAGTTAGTGATTTGGGGGAAGTCTTTTTTGTTTATTTCTATTTCTCCAGATTCTAGAAGAGTGCCTGACATATAGAGAGGGCTTACTGAACATTTGTAGAATGAATTAATAAATGGAATTCACTCATATGTTTCCTAGTCTCTCTAGAAACAACTTCTGAAGTCAGCAAAGTTCATTTAAGTTCATTTGTTCATTCACTGATTTATGGATAAATGTATATATTTGTTCAGGATCAGTTTTGGCACAGATACTATGGTGGGTATTTATTAATTTAATTTATAACCTAAATGTTTTTTGAGCATCTATACTTTTAAACAAGATACAAGGAGCTGGGGGTTACAGTGATGCACAAAAACAGATATAGTTCCTGCTTTCTGGAATTTACAGTTAAGGGAAGATATCAGTGTTGATCAAATGACCACAACACAAATGGACAGAGATAAAATATGAAAGTATCACGGCGCTTCAAGAGAACAGCCAGGGGACTTGATCGGCTCTGGAAATCCAGGGAACATTTCCGAGTGAATGCTGAAGGATGAGTATTTTTAAAGGGTAACATGGGGGAAACAAATAGCTTATTTTTTTCCTTCTCTCCTCTATCACCTTGTGAAGATGAAATGAATTAATACGTAGTTTGCAAAATGAGAGGCGATTTAATTACAAAGTGTTATTTTTCTGCTCTTCCTCCTGCTCTTAGTCATTATCCTGTAATTCTCCCTGAGTTGTCCTTAGTGAGAAGTGTTTGAGGCCAGCATGGGCAACATTTCAAAGTATTTTACAGCCTGAATGACATGGACAGAGCTGTCAGAAAGGGCATCAGCCGTAACAACTCGTGGGCCTGCTGTGGCATGTACTGGCTGCACGGATGCTCTGAAGACCAGTTTTCCACAGAATTAGATTCAGGCTTAACTTTATCCAGGACTTGGCATACAGAGGGCACAATAAGGGCCTTTGAGAATACAAGTGACTTGAAGTGTCACAAAAACAAAGGGAATTTTTAATCTGAGGGTGCCATCTCACCACGGCTACCTTGCCCGTCAGCAACTCCTGACAGAGCCCCAGGGCCTGTAGATGAAAACTTCTTTCTTTTCAGACCAACAAAGATTTCCCCTCAGGAGGAATATCTCAGGTGAGACCTGATGACTTAGTTGAGGCAGGCTAAGAACAAGAGATATACAGTAACGGGACCTTGGGGGTGGGGAGGGATGGGTAGGGGGAAAATGGGGGCCCTTATCTACAAATATGAATTGCCAACTACCTGGCAGATGCTGTGTTGGCAACACAGGGATAAACTGGACATCAGTGCGACCCTGGGGAGTTCCTAGCCCAGAGAGTAAGATAGGTGTGTATACATTTGAAAATTTCCCCTTATATAAACAAACAAACAAACAAAAAACCAAAGGAAGATAGGAGCATCCTTGGGGGTCAGAAAGGGCCTTAGGCTGCCTTTGGTGTGGGGGGTCATAGTTCGCCAACATCCTGGAACATTAATTCTCCCAGATAAGCTGTTTTCCTGAGCCGATGATTTCTGTAGGAGGCACCCAGATGACCCAGGCCTGGGCATGTACTCTGTGCAGTCACACAGAGCCTTGAACACCCAAGGAGTCTGGACTGGCTTCAGTGCTGCAGGGTACCCTGAAATCCTTCATACTATATAAAAAAGGAGCCCCCATTTTCATTTTGCATGGGGTTTTGCCGACTATGTAACCATTCCTGGTCCCAGATCTCCCATGTCTCAAGGCATTTTTGAAGTCAGGCTCTAGCACTTCATTGCCTCTTCATATTATTTGGGTTCCTATTAGGGGTGTGGAGTTGGTTAGGATGTAGTTTCCATAAACTCACAATTCTGGTGGGTTCTCTCACCAAACCCCACAGGAAATGTGTTGGTAGTTTGCTAAGGCGGAGACCTTAGTATTAGGGTAGTTAAGCAGCCGCAAACGATTGGTATGTGGTGCAGTTTTTAACATCCATCCACCATCACAAGACTTTCAGGAAGTGAGATATCAAAGGGCAGTCAGGCAGCAAAGCTAGGGGAAGTCCTGCTGTGTGCTGCTGGTACTGTGCTTGCTGGCAAAGGCAAAGGGTTTGTACAGGCAGAGTCTGTCGCCCTGAAACCCCCCAGCTGAGCTCCGAGAGGTAGTGGCAAAACCCCAGCATGCAGTAGAAGGACAGGGAGGCAGAAATGTAGGTGTTGGTGTTTCTACTTATGATCTGGATGACCTTACTAAAGTCACAAAACCTTTCTGAGCCTGGTTTCTTCAGACACAGAATGGAACTAAGAACTCTATCTGCCCTGTCTACTCAGCCAGCAGCAAATGATGTTGTATGAGTAGAAGTGCTCTGTTAACCATCAGGGAAAAATAAATGTTCGTTATTTCTGGGGTTGATAATGATCATCATCTTAACAATTGGTATATCCCCTTGGGGGCTTCCCTAACCCATCCTTAAGATGGCCTCGGTGATGCCAAACCATACTGGAGCACCTTGGAAGAGCCATTTTTAATGACTAATTCAAGTAAAGTCTGGAGGGACCATTTTAAGTATTCTTGATAGAATTTATTCTGTACTTAAAAGACTTCAAGTATTAAAAAAAAAGAATCTCTATATTTGTTGATGCCAATACTTAATTTTCCAGTTGCTAAAGGAACTTGAACATTATATTATCACTGGAGGGAACCTCAACAAAACCCAGTTTCAGAGAGAACTTGCAGCACAAAACTGCCTTGAGGACTTCCTATGAGATGTGCTGTGTTAGTCCACAACAAAGACAGGTTCTCTACCTTTTTGGGGGAATTTAATACCTGGTGGGGAACTATGACACATACTCATAACTCTCCTTCATGATATGAGGTAATACATGAGAAATTCAAGTGAATAGGAGAGACTCAGTAACCTCAGTAAAAATTCAAAAAGGGAAAGATTACTTTGAGCTACTGTGGTTAGAAAAAAGTTTCTCAGAGAAAGTAGAATTTGGGGAGGATCTTGAAGAACAAAGAAGATGGAGAGGGAGATAAAGGGTGAGGAAGGGTGCATCAGGTCCTGAATAAAACTTTAGAAGCAGGTGATGAGTGTAGATTTGCATAACAAAGTAAAGAGAGAAGAAGCTGGGGATACAAATTTGTTTCAGATTTGAGACAGCCTGGAGTTCGCAGTCCACACCATAGGCAGAGGGGTTAAAACTTTTGGGGATGAAGATTAAAATAAAATCTTAGAGTTTTTGTAATGGAGTAATGACGTGGGAAGCATAAAAGGAAGGCAATCCTATGCTGGGGAAATCAGCCCATTTAGGAGGCTGCTTTAGCCACCTGGGCATGAACATGGGGATGACAGTGGGAGTGGAAAGGATGGGCTGGATTTGAGAGACAGTGCAAAGAAAGGCACGAAATATGGCAGCCACTAATAGAATTCAGGTGTTCAACATGTACTTGGAGGTTCTACTTGGTGGGAGTGAAAAACTGAGAGATATCAGAAAACTGATAAAGTTTATGCTGGAACGAAATCAAGGGGAAAGATGAGTTTAGTGTCAGAAACACTGAATGTGAGATGATGGTGGACCATCTACATGAGCAGCTGAAGGGATGGAACTTAAGGAGAGAGAATGGGCTTGAAGCATTGTTTGGGGGACTGTGGCAGAGTTTGCTAGCTGTTTTTTCAATATTCTTAATAATAGTATGCCCAATATTCAGTGGGCATATGGCTACCCAGAATAAAGACTGTATTTTCCTGCTCTCTGCTTCTTAACTTTGGCTGTATGACTAAGTTCAGCCTAACAGAACAAAAATGGAAGTGCACTGGGAGGTCTAAGTGGGTGGATTACCTGAGCTCGTGAGTTTGAGACCAGCCTGAGTCAGAGTAAGACCTAGTCTCTAAAAATAGTTGGATGTTGTGGTGGGCATCTGTGTTAGTTATTTCTGGGTTTCTCCCTACTTGGGAGGCTGAGACAAGAGAATCTTTTGAGCCTTATACTTACTGTGAAACTGAAATCCAAAGGGTTAGAAATCATCCCCAGAGAAAGGGTGTTGAGAGGAAGTCATTCAGGAAGGGCAGTTGGGTCTTGTGAGCAGTGCTGACATTGACGGAAGCCGAACAGACCAAGGGGAAGT
The DNA here is from genome assembly GCA_963575145.1 of Galago senegalensis. Taxonomy (NCBI): domain Eukaryota; kingdom Metazoa; phylum Chordata; class Mammalia; order Primates; family Galagidae; genus Galago; species Galago senegalensis. Next base: position 6,390 of record CAUYTI010029533.1, on the reverse strand, counting down.
GCAAGAGTGGCTGCAGGACTGGACAGCATCAAGGAACCAGAGGGGGGAATGGCTCCAGGAGTGGACAGCATCATGGGACGGGAGTAGGGAGCGGCACCAGGAGCGGACAGGATCTTGGAATGAGACGGGGGATCTGAAGGAGGAGACTGTCACCGATGTCTAAGGATTCAGTGTTCAGTGGGATAAAGACTAACAGCGGCCCCAGATTTGTGCCTTAGGAGATCATGATGACCTTTGAGAATATAATGCAAGTCAGATAATTGGCCTAGAGCCCAGATCCTTGGGGTGACAGAACAGAGGATGAGGAGCAGAGCCTAAGCTTGACAGTGAAAAAAAGAGACAAAATAAGATAGTTTATAGAGGGATGAGTAAAACTAATCCATTTGATTTTGTTTTAAGTAGAAGAGACCCCTGAGGGGAGAGGTGCTACTGGTAAGAGCGAGCAGAGGCAGAGCTCCCTGACAGTCTGCTCTGGGTCAGGTGGTCCTTCGCAGCAGCTGTCTGGAGCCCTTCTCCTGGCACTTGCTACCTTGTTTGGTGGGCATCAGTCCCATGCCTGTGTTCTGAACACCAAGCAACTTACGTCTACTGACCTCATCTTAAAATCTCCAGCACCTAGCACAGTGCTAGATACAGAGGCCACTAATGTGTGTCCTGGACATAAGAGGAGGGGTGGGCTGCGAAAGCTGCGGGCTTCCATCAGAAGAGTGTCACATCTTCATCTGAAGTAGAAAGTTAAGAGGAAAGGATGAATGACAGGAAAAGGTATTTCTGGAGTAATTGGGGATGCGGAGAGAAGAGGGGCTGCTTGGGGAGGTGGAGGAAGCATGGGTTTGAGTTCTCACCCTGACTGTCCTATTTTGGACCACACATGGGATGTGTGGGGGGGTCTGTGTTCAAGTTCATACCCTGATGTTTACTAAAGCCCTGATCTTACCTGACTACAGAACAGGATATAATAATGCTGCCTTGTAGTCTTGTTGTGAGGGCACAAGATGAGCTTACTACATAATGAATTTTTGTAATAGAGAGGGTAACATGGAAGACAGTCATCCTGATGGCCGGCTGTCTCTTTAGAAAGGCAGGAGGGGGCTATCTCCTAGGAATGAGCAGGCAAGGGTGGGACCAGCTAGAAAGGATAAAGATTAGGGATGCAGGTTTTGAATCCAGATATATTAGAACCTGGCTGTGTTATTTTGATTTCCTTTTATCTTGATTTTCACATGAATGGCTATGTTTTTTGAGAAAAATTAATGAAATTTACTATCCTCAGATCCCTCATTTCCAAAATGTGGGTAATTATTAATTATGAAGATGAAGCACTTACTGCAAGGCCTGGCACATGTTAAGTGATGGCTGCTGTTATTGTTTTGGTAAATGTAAAAAATTTAGGGCAACTATTACTTTAAGGAACACCACAGGGAGTCAACAAGAGATTGGGGAAGGGAGTCAAGTGGTTGCTGAGCAACCTTGGGAACCAGTGAAGAAGAGGTGACCCACATTATGATATTTCCCAGGGAATCCACACCCTGACTGTCCTATTTTGGACCACACATGGGAAGGGCAGGAGAAAGCCATACCTTTGGAGGGGATGCAAGGCAAAAAGGGTGAGAAGGGAGCAGGCTTGGATAGAAAAGCCTGTTTACTGTGACCTGTTGGTAGCTGTGGTGAGGTGGGAGCCCAGGACCCTGGGGATAGCATGACCAGAGTGGAAAGAGAGCACTGGGGGCTGGGTCCTCCCTAGAGATGGTTAGGGCAGCTTTCCCAATTTCATCTACCTTTCTCCTTATTAGATGGTAACTACTGTTTCCCTGGGTGATCCCGTGTGTATGAGTGGACTTAACAAATGTCCATTTCAGGATTAAATAGCCGCCAAAGCCATGGACTAGAAGAAGGCAATAAAGATGGTGAGAAAAAGAAAGATATTTGCAAAAACAAACACGCAATCAGAAAAAGAATCAGAAACTTCATTGGGGCTATAAAGATTCATGTAGTAAAAGGTCTTCTAGCGGTTGGAGAAAGATGCTTCAGGGCTGGTCAAGAGACAACTACTCACATGTTGGGTGGAATCCAAAGTGATTTGAAATATTAAATATTGGTGACAACAGAGAAGAAATTTAGCCCTCCAACTGTATAGTTCTCCTCAGAGTAATGATAAAGACAGTGTACCATCTGGGTGTTGGGGGCCGCTTAGTCTCTGCTGAGACACTTCAGCAGTATCTGACGGGCCCTGCCCTACCAGGTCCCTCTCCCTCAGCTCCCTCCCTGCACTCCCTCCTCACATTAACTGCATCTGCTTGCTTCATGCTCTAACCGCTGCTGTGCCTCTACTTATTCTCCTTCTTTTCTGGCCCTTTCCAGCACTCCCTCCCTTGGTTTAGGTCTCTGCTCCATCGTCATCTCATCAGAAAGACGGCCCTGTTCAGTATGTCTAGAACAGCACCTCCAGCCCCTGGCTTTCTGCTGCCTTGCTTTGCTTTACTTCTCTATACAGCAGTCCTCACCATGAAAGCATCACATGTGTCTACTTATTTATTGCCTCTCCATCTCCCCCACCCCTGCTTTAATGTAACATCACTAGTGATGACTATTAAATGCTTGTTGAAAAAAGTGAATGAATGAGGAATAATTTTTTCTTTTTGCTACTGATCCAATTACCCTTTTTACAACAATAAAAAAAAAAAAGAAGAAAAATTCAGCAAGAAAAAGAGTAAGTGCAAGAGAGAACTCTTAACTGTTCTCTGGGTCTCAGTGTGAAAGGTTAAGAGTATAATCTTATTGATGAGGGGCAGATGGCTAACTGTAACTTCTTTCTACTCCAATATCTCACATGTAAAGTGAATTTACATAGATCCATACAATGGGCCCCTAAGGTGTAGTTAGTAAAAGTGTCCCGAACTAGGAATCAAGAAACACATTGTATGCCATGGCTCACACCTAGAATCCTAGCACTCTGGGAGGCTGAGGAGGGAGGATTGCTTGAGGCCAGAAGTTCGAGATCAGACTGAGCAAAGACAAGAATCCGTCTCTACAAAGAAATAAAATTAGCTGGGTGTGGTAGTGCACACCTGTAGTCCCAGATACTCAGAAGGCTAAGGCAGGAGGCTCACTTGCGCCCAGGAGTTTGAGGTTGCTGTGAACTATGATGAGGCAACTGTAGTCTGGGTGACAGAGCTCAACATAAACAAACAAACAACAAACCAAAACCAAAAACCCATGTTCTTGTTAAGGTCTGTTCTCAACTAGCTAAATGACCATGAATGTCACTTACCTGCTAAGCCTCAGGGTCCCAGTTGGTAAGTAAAACAAAACAGAAGTGTCCTGCCTCTGAGAAATGATAAGGCTTAGATGCCATGAGAGCACTCTCAAGTGTGTATACCAACAGAGAAGAATCCAGAGGTACATTCTTGGCTTGGCTTGGCTTTGACTCTATAAAGTGCCATGCTTTAGTGATTAAGAACTGGACTGTTGGCCCAGGACAGTAACTCATGCCTGTAATCCTAGCATTCTGGGAGGCCAAGGTGGGAGGATTCATTGAGCTTAAGAGTTGGAGACCAGCCTGCAGAAGAGAGTGACCCTGTCTATCTTGTAGTGGGCACTTGTAGTCCCAGCTACTTGGGAGGCTGAGGCAGGAGGATCACTTGAGCCCAGGAGTTTGAAGTTGCTGTGAGCTATGTTGATACCATGGGCACTCCAACAAAAAAAGAAAGCTATAGGCCAATATCATTAATGAATATAGATGCAAAAATATTCAATAAGTAAGATCTTAGCAAGCAGAACAGCAGTGACACATTAAAAAAGTTATACATCATGATCAAGCAGGTTTTATCCCAGGGATACACGCTTGGTTCAACATCTGTAAATTCATAAGTATAATTCACTACATAAATAAAATAAAAACAAAGACCATATGATTCTCTCAATTGATACAGAAAAGGCTTTTGACAATATACAATATCCTTTCTTGATAAGAACACTTAATAAAATAGGTTTAGGTGGGACATTTCTTAAACTATAGAGGCCATCTATAATAAATGCACAGCCAATATCATATGCAATGGAGTAAAACTGAAAACATTTCCACTCAGATCTGGACTAGACAAGGATGCCCACTGTTGCCACTGCTATTCAACATAGTGCTGGAAGGCCTAGACATTGCAATCAGGCAAGAGGAGATCAAGTGTATTCAAATGAGGACAGAGGAGGTCAAACTCTCCCTCTTTGCAAAAGACATGAATATATATATACATAGACACACACACACACACACACACCCACCTGGAAAATCCCAGGGACTCAACTACAAAGCTCTTAGAAGTGGTCAAGGAATATAACAGCATCTTAGGATAAAAAATCAATGCCTACAAATCTGTAGCCTTCATATATGTCAATAATAGTCAAGCCAAGAATACCTTTTACAGTAGTGCCAAAGAAGATGAAATACCTGGGCATATATTTAACAAAGGATATGAAACTATGAAACCCTGAGAAAGAAATAGCAGAAGATGTTAACAAATGGAAGAACATATCATTCTTGTGGCTGAGAAGAATTAACATTATTAAAATGTCCATAATACTTTTGCAATCCCTATCAAAGCACCAATGTTATACATTGAAGAACTTGAAAAAATAGTACTTTGTTTCATATGGGACCAGAAAAAACCCTGAATAGCTGATACAAGTTTTAGAAATAAAAACTAATATGGAAGCATCATGTTACCAGACTCCAGGTTATACTATAAGTTTATAGTGATCAAAACAGCATGGTCCTGGCACAAAAATATAGACATAGATCGATGGGATAGAATAGAGAATCTAGAGATAAACCCAGCCACATATCACCATTTGATCTTTGATAAACCAAACAGATGCATGTACTGGGGAAAAGAATCCCTGTTTAAAAATGGTGCAGGGAGAACTGGTTAGCCATATGCTGAAGACCGAAATTGGACCCACACCTCTCACCACTGACAAAAATTGATTCTTGCTGGATAAAAGATTTAAATTTAAGACACAAAACTATAAAAGTTCTAGAAGAGGATGTGGGGAAAATGCTTGAAAATATTGGCCTAGGAAAAGATTTTTCTTCCTTTTTTTTAATTAAATGATAGCTGTGTACATTAATGCAAACATGGGGTGCAGTGTAGTGTTTTCATATACAATTTGAAATATTTTCATCAAACTGGTTAACATAGACTTTGTGTCATTTACTTATTGTGTTAAAACATTTATACTCTAGTTCTAGAAAAATTCACTTGTACCCTTGTTAGACAGACCATATTGGTGATCTTTCCAGTCATCCTTCCTCCACTCATCCACCCTTCTCCCCTTCCCTCCCCCCCATATTCTTGGGATAGAATTAGGTTGTAGCTTTCATTTGAGAACTATAAATTAGTTTCATAATAGGGATGTGTATATTGGATACTTTTTCTTTCATTCTTGTGATACTTTCTAAAAAGAACATTTTCCAGTTCCATCCATGTAAACATGAAGGAGGTAAAGTCTCCATCTTTCTTTAGGGCTGCATAATATTCCACAGTGTACATATACCACAGTTTATTGATCCATTCATGGATCAATGGGCACTTGGGCTTTTTCCATGACCTGGAAATTATGAATTGGGCTGCAATAAGCATTCTGATACAAATATCTTTATTGTAATGTGATTTTTTATCTTCTGGGTATACACCTAATAAAGGAATTGTAGGATCGAATGGCACGTCAATTTTTAGTTCTCTAAGTGTTCTCTAGACGTCTTTCCAAAAGGAACATATTAGTTTACATTCCCACCAGCAGTGTATAAGTGTCCCCTTTTCTCCACATCCATGCCAGCAACTCTGGTTTTGGGATTTTGTGATATGGGCTAATCTTACTAAGTTAGGTGTTACCTCAAAGTAGTTTTGATTTGCATTTCTCTAATGACTAAGGATAGTGAGCATTTTTCATATATCTATAAGCCCATGCCTATCTTCTTTGTTCCTCTTCAAGGATGGAGACTTTATATCCTTCATGTTCACTTGGATGGAGCTGGAGAATGTTCTTCTGAGCAAAGTATCACAAGAATGGAGGAAAAGGTATCCAATGTACACACCCCTATTATGAAGCTAATTTATACCTTTTATATGAAAGCTATAACCAAATAGCCTAAGAATATGGGGAGGGGGAAAGGAGAAGGGAGGGGGGAATGGGTGGAGGGAGGGGGTTTGGAGGGATCACTTCTGAGGTTTATCTTATAGTGGTACAAGTGAATCTAAGAGTAGAATGTGAACGTTTTAAAATAATAACTGAGAAAATGACATGAAGGCTGTGTTGACCAGTTTGATGGAAGTATTTCAGATTGCATGTGAAAACCCCACACTGTACCCCAGAAGTGCATTAATGTACATAGTT
>CAUYTI010029529.1:0-89547 GCA_963575145.1 Galago senegalensis | reverse complement strand
CAACCTACTGGGAAATTATGACACTTAAAAACATATACTCCTACATATTCTTCTTAGCAAAGTATCTCAAGAATGGAAGAAAAAGTATCCAATGTACTCAGCCCTACTATGAAACTAATTTATAGCTTTCATATGAAAGCTGTAGCCCAATTATAGCCCAAGAATATGGGGAAGTGGGAGAGGGAGGTGAGGAGATGGAGGAGGATGGGTGGAGGGAGGGTCGTTTGTGGAACCACACCTATGGTCCATCTTAGAAGTGTACATGTGACTCTTTCTAAATGTAGAATGTAGATGTCTTAACCCAACAACTAAGAAAATGTCATGAAGGCTATGTTAACCAGTTTGGTGAAAATATTTCAAATTGTATATAAAACCAGCACACCATACCCCATGACTGCATTAATGTGTACAGCTATGATTTAATTTAAAAAAAAAGAGTAACTTAGAGGACTAATGGAGAAGTAAGTGACCCGTTTCTAGCAATCAGCACATTGTTGGCACTGGGGCATGTGACACATATTATCTATCCCTGTTTTAAACAAAAGAAACTCTAACAGGGTAAACAACATTGCAAAACTGTAGGACAACTGACCCTAAATGACTTTGTCTGTAGGTAGCTGCTGAGATTGCTCCCATGACATAGGCAGTCTTTAAAAAGCATCTCTATAGCTTTTCAGAAAACTTTTGGAATCTATTAACATTCAAAGAGATTAGCAAATGATTGAAGAACTGAAAATGTAGCCACTCCAAATATTAAAAAGTAGTTTGTATAAAACACCATCAAGAGAATCAGAGATAAGCCACAGAATTCCCTCCAAAAAATAATAATCAAATAAATATGTAAAATTATAGAAAACACAACTGAGAAAAGGCTATTAACAAACAGGTGTCCTCAAACTACAGCCCGCGGGCCACATGCTGCTGCCAAGGACATTTATCTGGCCTGCCAGGTATTTTTGCCCCTGATGCCTGTCTTGCTTAGCAGCTGACTTGTCCCAGGGTCCGCAGTCCAGCCCTCCAGTGGTCTAAGGGACAGTGAACTGGCCCCCTGTTTAAAAAGTTTGAGGATCCCTGAACATATAATGAATTGAGGATCCCTACCATATAATGAATTCTTAAAACTCAATAAGAAAAATAATAACCTAATTGAAAAATGAGCAAAAGACTTGAATAGACACTTCACCTATAAATATACAAATGGCAAATAAATATGAAAAAGATGCTCCATATCATCTGTCGCTAGAGAAATGCAAATTAAAATAAGAGATAGCACTATACACCTCCTAGAATGTCCCAAGTTCAGAACATCGACAGACAAATGCCTGGGCTAAGATACGGAGCAACAGAAAGTGCATTCATTGCCAAGGAGAAAGCAAAGTGGTCCAGACAGTTTGAAGACAGTTTAACATTTGCTTACAAAACAAAACATACTCTTACCATATGATCCAATAATCACGGTCCTTGGTATTTACCCAAGGGAACTGAAAATTTACGTCCACATGCAAACTTGATCATAGAATTTTATAGCAGCTTCATTTATAGTTGCCAAAACTTGGAAGCAATGAAGATATTTTCACTAGGTACAAAATTTTATATTGTTGGTGTTTTCTTTCAGAGTTTAAACATGTCATTTTGTTATCTTCTGCCTTACGTTATCTTTATTGGGAAGTCAGCAATAAACCTAATTATTGCTCCAATAAAATTGATTTTTGCCTTGCCACTTTTACAGTATTTACCTTTATATTTGGAATTCAACAGTTTACTTAAGTGGGTTTTCCTCTTTGGCAGTTATAAAATTCCTTGAATTTGTGCTGTGTATTTCCTCATGTTTAGAAAATTCTCATTGTTTCTTTGAATATTATTTTTATCTATGTTATTATGTTATCAAATGGAGGATGTATATGCAACGTGTAATGTGTATACAATTCAATATATATCAATAGCAAAAAGGAATACAAGTCATGTTGAGCAGAAGTCAAACATGATTTGCATATTACAAATTTGACAGTTTTTCCCTTTCTTAAAATGTGTATACATTTTTGGCACTTTCTATGTATGTATAAATAATACTATATACAGGTTATTTATATATATATATAGACCTATACATGGTTCTCTCCCACAGTTCCTGGCTCAGAACTCTCATAGACCTTCTAACAGTCTCTTGTTACATGTTCAGTGCTTTAGGGGTCAGAAACATAATTTTTCTCTAACCCTCTCCTGCCCTTCTTTCCTTTCTTTTTCTCCCCAAGGCCAGACTCTAATCTTTCCCTGACATTCTGTTTTAGAGCTCAGCATAGAGAAATTCTCTGACCTACCTTGCATGACTGTAGGTCATAACACACCCATTTCAGAAGCAGCCCTGTCCCATGCCTGGGAGGAAGGACCACTGTCCAGAGAGGCCAACATGACTTTGAAGATACAGACCTTCCTAGATTTCCCTCTCAGTCTATGTGGGATTAGTATTAGGTCCTGTCATTTCTGTCCAATCACATTTCCACACAGCTGTTGATCATGCCGTCAAATAAAGTCTCTGTAAAAGGCCCAAGAGAACAGAATTCAGAGAGCTTCCAGGACGGCTGAGCAGTGGAGATCCCTGGAGAGGGGCCTGCCTGGGAGGGCACGGAAGCTCTTCCTCCCCCACACCTTGCCCTATGCATCCCTTTTCATTTGTGTCCTTTGTAGCATCTCTTATAATAAAATAGTAAATTTAAGTGTTCTCCTGAGTTTTGTGAGCTGCTCTAAAAAATCAATTGAATGCAGCCAGTTGGTAGAAGTTCTGGAGGCCTAGACTTGTGACCAGGGTCTTAGGGTAGTTTTCTGTGACTGAGCCCTCAACCCAGTAGATAGTGTGGCCAATGGCTTGTTTGATGTGTGGGACTCCCGACACACACACATGCGCATTGAGTCACAGAAGTCTTCTGTTTGATGGCTGTGGTGTGAGAGCCAACAAAAAACAGCTGTGTTTTCCCAGTCATTTTATCTTCCTGCTTCTTTTCCCCTCTGAGACTCCAATTATGTGTGTGTTATTTCTCTGAGTGTGTTGCTATCATAAGACCATCTGCTTTATATAAGCTTTTATGTTTCTATGCTATCTGGATAATATGCTTAAGAAGATTCTAAGATTCCTAATTCCATCTTTTGTCCACTTTTTTGTTAATATTATTCATTAAGTTCTTAGTTTTAGATACTATACTTTTATGCCTTTTGTCATTTTATTTTTAATGGATCCTCTATTACAACTGACACATTTAATCTATTTTTCTTCATCTTATTTTATTGAATATCCAAATCCTGCTTATTTTTCCTCCTTATCTGACCCTCCTAGGTTTGGATAATCTGTGACCCACTGTTCTGTTGTTTTGGATAATGGTTCTACAATCTAGCATCAACAGATCATTGACAAATGATTTCTACTTTCCATCATAGAAGGGTCTGCCCTGCATTGGGTAGATGGTGTGTGTCTCTGGTTACATCAGGCTCTTAAGGGACTGGATCAGGACTGAAAAGTAGTTGTAGGGGATTTTTAGAGTACTTCTTTTTATCCCGTTACTGAGATGTAGCACTTCATGATTTTCACTAAGAGCCCGGTAGGGCATTGCCTTTGCAGTGCTAACAGACCAGGAGAGATAGAGTTCTATTCTTGAAAGATGGTTTTAGTTTACTCTGTAGCTTCCTACCCCGTAGAGCTTCTAAACTTAAAAATCTCCTGAAAAAAGTTTGGTATATGTTTGAAGCCATTCAATTCTATTCAATAATTGTTAGACAAAAAAAAAAAAAGAAAGAAAGAAAGAAAGAAAGAAAGAAAGAAAGAAAGAAAGAAAGAAAGAAAGAAAGAAAAGAATTTGATGATTTTTATCTTTGAGCAACCTTTTCAAGTCTTTTCACCTAGAGGAATACCTAGAATCAGTGAGTAATTTTTTTGCCCTTTCTCTTTGGTTTCTGTTTGGTTTCTAAGTATCACGAAATAGTTGAAGATTTCAGTCTGCCTTTAGACGTGTATTGAACACTAGAAACATGTGAGTGGAATATGTTTGAAATTTTCTCATAACTACATTTTGAAAAGTTAAAGAGACACATTTTAAAAATGTATTCCATCTAATCCAATAAATCTAAAGTAATACTATTTCAGCATTTAATATGAGAAGTGTTGAAATATTTTCCTTTTTTTTTTGTACTGAGTCTTTAAAAATATGGTGTGCATTTTACTCACATCACAGCACCTCTCAATTAAGAGCAGCCATATTTTCAGTGCCGACTAGTCACACGTGGCTGGTGGCTCCCTTCAGGGATAGCCCAGTTCATCCAGCCTCACATCTCAACATACGTACATGTATTTGGATCCTGAGATTCTCTACTTTTGTCACTCCAAACTCATACACTGGCTGCATTTCCCTTTCCTAGTTGCAACAGATTGCCAGCACTGGTTAACAGTCTGCAACTAACACACACACAAAAAGAGGAAAATAACTCCAAGAGAAAATGTCTGCCAACTCTCAGCTCACCTCTGATTAGTTGTCTCTAATTCTTGTCTAATTCAAATGCCCTCACCCCACCTCTCTGAAGTCCCTGGTTTTCTATTTTGTTTTGCTTTTTTTGTTAAGTATGACCACTGGCTTACCTGAAGCTACGTTATCTTACCCAGGTACAGTTGATTATAACACCTAAGTTTAATAAAGATTTCTATCAAAGATTTTTTTTCAGTTTTAGGAAACATAATTGCCTATGAAAACAATTTAAATTTACAAAGATATTTTTGTTCCATCTGAAATATTTTAGTTGCTACCTGACAAACCAGGCAAGGGATGTCAGATTTTCCCACTGTGTTCATTACTCCAATAGGCTTGAGACCTGGGCTTAATCAAAGCCCAGAGCCCTGTGTCAATGACCATTTTAGCAGTGTGACAAAAAATGTGTTTAATAAGAAAAATGATAATTGAAGAAGCCATGGGTTCTGCTCCTTAAAAGTAATTTCATAGAAACAGCCACTTCTACGTCAATATTCTGTTAGAATCTAATAATCACCTTTTTTAACTTTGCTGTTCAGAAAAATATGCTTTGAAAATGCACCCAAAGCACATCAATGGGTGCAAGAAGAACACTGCCCATTGTCATTGTCAGAGGGCAGTGTCATGAAACAAAAGACTCCACAGAGACTGAAATCCCTGTCCTCAACACTTCCCAGCAGCAGTTTTGCCTCTACAGTAAATTCCATCAATGGCTCCTGAAAAGTAACATAGCTTCATGGTCACAGAGGTTATTCACTTTGATCAGTGTTAGCCAGGGTTCTCCAGAGAAAGAGAACAATTCGAGTACATATTTGCAAAGTGGTATGCTGGGGTCAGAGGTGTAACCTTGACTTTGGCTCTTGCTTTGAATGTCAGAGACCCATGTTCTGTTTATCTCTGTCATTGCAGCCAAGCAGGTGTAGTGGATGGAAACTGGGAGGATGTCCTGTACATGACCGTGGTCCCTGGGTTGGAAAGGGGGACCTTTTCCACCCCATATCCAGAAATAAACAATTATTACCTAATTTCACAAAGTATTTACTTGTGATAAATGCAATAAACATAGAGCTATTTTAAAGGCTCGCATGCTAAAGAGAGGTCTGTTTGTTGATCTGAGAATCAAGTAAAACTGGCAGTAAAAACGGAAAGGAAATGAGCTTCCTAAGCAAATCAGTACGTAAAATACTTCCCCTTGGCATATGGTCTTTGGAAAAAGAAGTTCTTTTTTTTGATATCAGAAATAAATTATGTACATTTTAACATCTGCCAAGTTAACCCACCTTTAAAAAGGAAATATGACCCCAAAGAATGCCATTTCTGCTATCTAAAACTCTGCTTTGTTAAAAACTAAAAGAAAATTGAGAAATAAAAAAAAGACAAGGAATTGTGTTGCATCTTGCATTGTTTTAGACCAAAGTGGTTATCTTGTCATAGAAGGAAGAACTAACATTAATATTCCTTATGTGTCTCTTATCAGAACTGGATTATTTTTTAAAATATCAAAATAAAATCCTTTTTCTTTGCCCCTGGTGACATAACGCCTGTAGAGCGAGCTGTTTGGCAGCACATTAAGCAAAGTAATGCCTATGACGTCTCTCGGAGCGCAAGTAACGTGAAAACCACAGTGACAGGAGGGAAAAGGAGGACAATCGGGTATAGGCCTAGGAAGATCACTAGCAGCCCAGAGCTAAATTCTTGGCCTTTTAACTTTCAATTAGTCAACGTGAAAATGAGAACATGTGTAACTTTTATAAAGAGCTTTGTGCTTAGTGATTAGTCTCACTGCCACCTTCCCATATTCCAGGGTGTGGACTCTGAGGCAATCTATCCTGCACACGAAATCCCATACCGTGTAGAAGCTGTCAGGGGCACTACATCTAACAAAATTCTGAGTTTGAAGTTGAGTCATTTCAGAAAAAATTATATGATTGCCATATCATTCATGGTCTGGAGGGGAAGAGAATTCATGCCAGATGGTTCAAATGAGATTTAATGAAGGTGCTACTTAGAGAGCTGTGGGCAGTGTTAGGGGAAACTGCAAAGCATTTGGGGGCAGAGAGTGACAGGCTACTGGGAAAACCCTGAGTTGAAAAGGCAGGATGAAATAATATTTCCATATTTTCTGAGAGCTGAGTCTATGGGAACCCTGCACCTTCTTGAGAGAAGTTGTAGAGGGAACTGAGAGATGCTTTCAAAACTGGGGAGTGAAGCAAGGAGGGGTCAGGGAATAAATATCCCAACCTTCCTGCGCTCCTAACTGCCAAACCAGGGGGACGCTGGTAAATGAAAGGTTTAAAAAATGACTCTCAGGACCAGAATAGAAGCTTAATTTTAGAATTAGCCACTACTTGTAGTATAACCACTCCCTTCATGGCTGTTTGTAATCTACCAATGAGATATCACACAACTGGAATTGGGAAATGTGCACAAAATCGTATCTTGCTTGAGAGCTGGTGTGAGTTGGCTCCAACACAACACTGGATTAAACCTAAACAAAAGCTGAAAGCTGCCACCACGGACCTGAGGGTGCAATATGTGGAGATGTACAGCAAGCCAGCCTGAAAACAGGGGAGCCAGATTTGGGGTGGGAGTAGGAGAGATGGTAAAATGGAGAATTGCCACATAATTGAAAAGGCCTATGCCTTGCCCAGAGTCTTCTATAATTGGCCTCATTAGGACTCAGAGCTAATTTAGATATAAATGACAAATTGTTCTACCTTTATAATGTAGCATCTATCTGGGAAAAATCAGTTCTATTACATATGCAATCAAAATTTCATAACAAAAATAACTTTGACCAAAACCTAAATTGAAGCAAAGATTCAGAGATGAAAAGCCACTCAACTAGGCCTTTAGCTTATGGATAGGTTTGCAAGAGAAAATTCATTTTAGGCTTAGAAACAGCCTTTTGATCTTTATGTTTTTTTAAATGTAGTGGTGTATTTGAGATAGTTTTCAATAAGATCCAGTGGTAGAAGATGGAGGAAAAGGTTTGCCTTTCTACTTGCAGAATGTTTGGAGACCAATGTCACCTCCTTGACAAGGCTTTCTGAAGATTAATTCAAGCATCCCAAAGGAAGTTGTGATTAAGTATCTTTTTAAGACTTTTTAAAACAAAATTGATGTTCTTGAATAATCTAGCTCCCAAATATAATTGTTTTTTTTATGAAATGATAATCGCCAATTAGAGTATTCCATTTATTGAAAGTCTACAAGTTATCAGGCACCTTTTATGTGTAACATATAGTGGGAGGTTAATAAGGGACTTTTCCTGTCTCAGATTTATTGAAGATGCCATGAAGAAAACGATTTGTGACACATCCTCCAAACTGAGTATTTGCAAGATTTAAAAATGTGTCTGAAACTGATTTCCAGATCCTTATTTCAGTACCTAACCAGAAGCATAAAGAGTTGAGTCTGAATAATTTGGGATACTGGTAGTAGAGTACTTTAGGAAGTGTACATTTTCTCCTCCTTTTCAGGAAGGGACCTCCCCTCACTTTAATCTGGGCTCAAGGGTTTTCATTTTGTTTCATTTTGTATTTGTTTTTATTAAATCATAACTGTGTACATTAACGCATTTATGGTGTTCAGTGTACTGATTTGATCTACAATGTTAAATACTTACACTGAACTGATTAACACATCCATCACAATTATACTCTTTTATTAATAGTTTTGAAATGTACCATAGCATCATACACATTAGGTGAGGTCCCCCCAAATACCTTCCTTCTTCCCACCTCCTACCTCACCACCCCCTCTATCTTCTTCCCATATACTTTCTGGACTAAAGTTATGTTTTAACATTCATATGAATATGTAGATGATTATATATTGATTTCATAGTAATATTGAGTACATTGGATACTACTTTTTCCATTCTTGAGATACTTTACTAAGAATAATATGTTCCAGCTCCATCCAGGTAAACATAAAAGATGTGAAGTCCCCATCTATTGTATGGCTGCATATTATTCATGGTGTACATATACCATAGTTTGTTAATCCATTTGTGGGTTGGGCACTTGGGCTGTTTCCATGTCCTGGCAATTATTAATTGGGCTGCAATAAACATTCTGGTGCAGATGTGTTTGTTGTAAAATGACTTTTGATCATCTGGGTATATACCTAAAAGGAATTACAGCATCAAATGATAGGTCTACTTTTAGTTCCTTGAGTATTCTCCAAAATTCTTTCCAAAAAGGTCGATTTGTACCAATACTGTAGAAGTGTTCCCTTCTCTCCACATTGACACCAACATCTGTAGTTTTGGAATTTTGTTATGTGGGCTAATCTTACTGGTGTTAGATGATATCTCAAAGTGGTTTTTATTTGCATTTCTCTGATGATTAAAGATAATGAGCATTTTTTCATGTGTTTGTAAGCCATGTGCCTATCTTCTTCAGAGAACTTTCTGGTCAAGTCTCTTGCCCACATAGAAATGGGATTATTTGTTCTTTTCTTATTAATCAATTTGAGTTCTCTTTGGATTCTAGTTATCAGACATTTGTCAGAAGCATAACCTGCAAAAATATTCTCCCATTCTGAAAGTTGTCTGTTTGCTTTACTTAATGTGCTCTTGGCTATGCGGAAGATTTTTAGTTTGATCAGATCCCAGTAATGTATTTTTGGTGTTGCTTCAATTGCCTGGGGAAGGTGGTCCTCCCTATAAAATATTCTCCCAAGCCAATTTCTTCAAGTGTTTTTCCTACACTCTCTTCTACTATCTTTAAATTTTCATATCTGAAATTTAAATCTTTTATCCAGTGAGAATCAATTTTTGTTAATGGTTAAAGGTGGGGATCTAGTTTCAGTCTTCTACAGGTTACCAGCCAGTTCACCCAGCACCATTTATGAAATAGGGAGTCTTTCCCCCACTGAATGTTTTTGATAGGCTTATCAAAGATCAAATGATGATAAGTAGTTGGGTTCATCTCTTGGTTCTCTATTATGTTCCATAAATCTACCTCTTAGTTTTTGTGGTGGTACCATGCTATTTTGATCACTATAGATTTATAGTATAGCCTGAAGTCTGGTAACATGATACCTCCTGATTTGTTTTTATTTCTGAGTAATGTATTGGTTATTCTAGATTATATTATGATTCCATATAAAATGAAGCACTATTTTTTCAAGCTCTCTAAAGTATGACAATGGTGCTTTAATAGGGATTGCATTAAATCTATAGATTGCTTTGGGTATACATTTTAATAATATAGATTCTTCCCAGCCATGAGCATGGTATGTTTTTCAATTTAACATCTTCAGCTATTTCTTTTCTCAGAGTTTTATGATTTTCTTTGTAGAGATCATTCACATCCTTTGTTATGTAAATTCCAAGATATTTCAACTTCTTTGGCACTACTGTAAAAGGAATAGAGTCTTTGACTATATTTTCAGCTTGACTATTGTTGGCATATATAAAACTTACTGATTTGTAAGTATTGATTTTGTATCCTGAGATGCTGCTGTATTCGTTGATCACTTCTAAAAGTTTTGTAGTTGAGACCCTGGAATTTTCCAGGTATAGGATCACATCATCCAGGAAGATGATAGTTTTATCTCCTCTTACCCTATTTGTATACACTTGATCTCCTTCTCTTGCCTGATTGAGTCTTACCTAAGACTTCCATTACTATGTCAAATAGCAGTGAAGGCAGTGGGTATCCTTGCCCAGTTCCTGATGTAATTGGAAATGTTTCCAATTTTACTCCATTCAATTTGATATTGACTGTGGGTTTGCTGTAGATGACTCTATCAGTTTAAGAAATGTCCTTTCTATGCCTATTTTCTTAAGTGTTCTTATAATGCAAGCATACAGGATATTATCAAAAGCTTTTTATTCATCAATTGAGACAATCATGTGGTCTTTGTTTCTATTGAAATTTATGTGATGTATATACTTATATTTATACATTTATGGATTTGGGTATGTTGGACCAACCCTGTAACCTTGGAATAAAACCAAGTTGATCATGGTGTATAATTTTTTTGATGTATTGTTGAGTTCTGTTTGCTAAGATCTTATTGAAGATTTTTGCATTCCTATTCATTAATGATATTGGTCTATAATGTTCTCTCTTTGTTGGATCCTTTCCTGGTTTGGGGATCAGGGTGATATTTGCTTCATAGAATGTGTTGGGAAGTACTCCTTCTTTTTCTTCTTTTTCTATGCTTTGGAAAAGGTTGTGTAATATAGATACTAGTTCCTCTTGAAAGGTTTGATTGAATTCAAATGTGAAGGCATCTGGTCCCAGACTTTTCTTTTTCTGGACATTTCATATTGTTGATGCTATTTAGGTGATTGAAATAGGTCTATGCAAGATTTCTGATTTTTTCTGGTTGAGTCTAGAAAGGTGCTATGCTTCCAGGTATTGGTCCATTACCTTCAGATTTTCATATTTCTGGGAATAGAGTTTTTTGTAATAATCATTGAGGGTTTTTTTTTTAATTTCTGAGGAAGCTATTGTATTTCTCTTTTGTAGTTTCTGATAGATGATAATATATAGGTGAAAAAGCCTATATACTTGTGCCTTTTTGCCTCTGAGAGAGAGCAGGAATAAAATTCATGTTTTTCTACAATCTAGGAGACTCTGAGGTGGAACCACCACTATGGCCTTTGCCCTAGCCAGAGGTACGTGACATTCCAGTGCACTGAGCTGGGCCAGGGGTCTGGGGTGCATAGGTGCATCATCGGTATACTTTTTGAACCTCCAGATTGTGGATTGACAAGATTAAGTTACTGCCTCCAGATGGTTTAGGGCTTGAAAAAGTAGACAAACAATTAGTTCCATTGCCCTGTGGCCATTTCTGTATCTATCAGGAATCAGACGAGAGAGCTGATAGTGTATGTTTCCTTAATTACTATTTTAAGCATAATTAATAACTTAGAAGAATGTGCATTACCTATCTAGCAGACATGTGTATCACTTAATCAGTAGCCTAACAGGAACCTAGTAAAAATTAATTTGTTCTTTACAATATGTCACTGAGGTAATGGAAAGATTATTGATTAACAGTGTGTACATTCAGAACTGGCTATTTAAACTAGTGAGAAATAAAGAATTTTGCTACTCACCATCTTAAGGTGGTAGTAGTCTTTGTCCTATACTATTCCAATAGCGAGCCTGTACTCTGCAACACTGATCATCTGTGACACCTGACACCAACAATATTAGAGATTTTACTTTGACATCAACAATATTAGAGATTTTACTTTTCTGCTTCTGGTTAGGTTGGTCAAAGGATTATCAATTTTATTAATCTTTTCATAAAACCAACTTTTTATTTCATTGATCTTCTGAATGATGCTTTTGTTTTCAATTTCATTTTTTTTTTACTGAGATCCTACCCTTCTCTCCTTCCCTCTCTCTGCTCTTAATTTCCCCCACCCCCATCTCCTTCTCTCTCTCTGCTCTCCCCTTTCCCCACCCAAAACTGTGTCATTAATTGTCATTAATTGTTTATCAAATAAAATTTGAATACATAGGATTCATACTTCTCCATTCTTGTGATACTTTACTAAGAATAATGTGTTCCACTTCTATCCAGGTTAATACCAATGTTGTAAAGTCTCCATTTTTTTAATGGCTGTATAGTATTCCATGGTATACATATACCACAGCTTGTTAATCCATTCCTGGGTTGGAGGCATTTAGGCTGTTTCTACATTTTGAGGATTTTAAATTGAGAATGATAAATAATCTAGTACAAGTATCCCTGTGATAAAAGGTTTTGTTCCTTCTGGATAGATGCCCAGCAATGAGATTGTAGGATCAAACGGGAGGTCTAGCTTGAGTTTTTGAGGGTTCTCCATATTTTATTCCAAAAATTTTGTATTAGTTTACAGTCCCACCAGCAGTGTAAAAGTGTTTCTTTCTCTCCACATCTGTGCCAACATGTGCAATTTTGAAATTTTGTGATATGGCCATTCTCACTGAGGTTAGATGGTATTTCGAGGTGGTTTTGATTTGCATTTTTCTAATAATTAAGGATATTGAGATTTTTTCATATGTTTGCTATCTATTAGTCTGTCCTCTTGAGAGAAGGTTCTGTTCATCTCTCTTCCCCATTGATATATGGGATTATTGGCTTTTTTCATGTGGATTAATTTAAGTTCTCTACAGTTGCCTAGTTACTAAGCTTTTGTCTGATTCAAAATATGCAAATATCCTTTCCCAGTGCATAGGTTGTCTACTTGGTTTGGTTGTGGTCTCCTTAGCTATACAGAATCTTTTCACTTTAATTAATTCCCATTTGTTTATATTGGTTGTTATTGCAATTGCCATGGCAGTCTTCTTCATAAAATCTTTCCCCAGGCTGATATCTTCCAGTGTTTTTCCTATGCTTTCTTTGAGGATTTTTATCACTTCATGCATTAAATTTAAGTCCTTTATCCATCTTGAATCAATTTTTGTGAGTGGGGAGAGGTCCAGTTTCAGTTTTTTGCATTTGGATATCCAGTTCTCCCTGCATCATTATATTGAATAGGGAGTCTTTTCCCCATTGTACGTCCTTGTTTGCTTTATTGAACTTTAGGTGGTTGTAAGTTTCATTCCCAGCTTTTCTATCTGATTCCAAATGTGTATGTCTCTATTTTTGTGCCAGTACCGTGCTGTCTTGACTTGCATATATTTTAGATTGTACTATGCTATGGCCTTGTAGTACAGCCTAAAATCTCATATGCTAATGCCCCTAGCTTTATTTTTATTACTAAGAACTGCCTTATCTATACGGTTTTTTTTCTGGTTCCGTACAAAATGCAGAATCCTTTTTTCCCAAGTTTTGAAAGTATGATGTTGGTACTTTAATAGGGATAGCTTTGAATCAGTAGATTGCTTTGGGAAGCATAGACTTTTTAACAGTGTTGATTTTTCCCAGCCATGAGCATGGTTTGTTCTTCCATTTGTTAATGTCCTCTGCTATTTTCTTTTTTAGGGTTTCATAATTTTCTCTTTTTTTGTAGGAAAGGTCTTTATTGGTAGGGGAGGGAGGCTGCAGAGCAGCACTGAGGAGGAAAGAAAAGAGAGGAGAGAGATAAGGAGAGAGTGGGAAAAAGAAGAGAGAGAGGGTAGTGAGGGGGAAGACAGGAGAGAGAGAAAGGAGGAAGGCAGCTCATAATTTTCTTATAGAGGTACTTAAACTCTTTTTGTTAGGTATATTCCTAAGTATTTCATCTTCTTTGAAACTATAGCAAAATTAGTTTTGTCCTTAATTAGCTCCTCACCTTGGCTGTTATTGGCATATACAAAGGCTACTGACTTGTGGACATTGATTTCATATCCTGAAACATTACTGTATTTTTTAATGACTTCCAAGAGTCTTGTGGTTGAGTCTTTGGGCTTCTCTAAATATAAGATCCTATCATCAGCTAAGAGGGAAAATTTGACCTCCCCTGCTCCCATTTAGATGCCCCTATTTTCTTGTCTTACCTAATTGTATTATCTAGAACTTCCAGCACTATGTTGAATAGTAATGGCGACAAGACAACCTCATCTGGCTTCATTTTTAAGTGGAAAAATGCTTTCAGTTTCGCTCCTTTAGAAAGTATTAGCTGTGGGTTTGTCATAGATAGCTTCAATCAGTTTAAGAAATGGGCCACCTTTGCCTATAATTCTTCAGTGTTCTAATTAGAAAAGAATGCTAGATTTTAACATATGCTTTTTCTGCATTTATTGAGAGAATCATATAGTCTTTGTTTTTGCTTCTGTTGATATAGAATAATGTTTACATATTTGCATATATTAACCAGTCTTGCATCCCTGGGATTAAACCTACTTCATCATGATGTATGACCTTTTTGATGATAAGCTGTAATCTATTGCCTAGGATTTTGTTGAGAATTTTTGCATCTATATTCATTAGTGAAATTGATCTGAAGTTCTTTTTTAGTTGGGTCTTTTCCTGGTTTTGGTCAGGGTGATGTTTGCTTTGTAGAACATGTTGGGGAAGATTCTTTTCTCATCAATGTTTTGGAATAATTTCTGCAGTATAGGAATAAGCTCTTCTTTGAAAGTTTGATAGAATTCTAGTGTGAAGCCATCCAGACCAGGGCATTTTTTTTATTGGGCTATTTTTAATTGTTTCTTTTATCTCAGTGCTTGCAATTGGCCTGCTCAAAAGATCTACTTATTCCTGGCTAAGTCTAAGGAGAGGGTGTGATTCCAAATATTGATCCATTTCCTTCACATTGTCAAATTTCTGGGCATAGATTTTCTGGTAATATTCAGAGATAACCTCTTGTATCTCTCTGGCATCAGTTATTTCCCCTTTATCATTTCTGATTGAGGTTATTAGAGATTTTAGTTTTTTATTTCTAGTTAATCTGGCCAAAGGCTTATCTATTTTGTTTATTTTTTCAAAAGACCAACTCCTTGTTTCATTAATTTTCTAAATGATTCTTTTGTTTCAATTTCATTAATCCCTTATTTGATTTTGGATATTTCTTTTCTTCTGCTGGGTTTAGGTTTAGATTGTTCTTCTTTTTCCAATTCCATAAGTGAGTTTGTTGTTGTACTCTCTTTCTGTTTTTTGAATGTAGACTTCTAAAGTCCTCTCAGGACTGCTTTTGCTGTATCCCACAGATTATGGTAGCTTGTATCTTCATTGTTGTTATGCTCAAGGAAATTAATGATTTCCTTTTTCATTTCTTCCTGCATCCATCTGTCATTCAGAAAAAGGTTGTTTAATTTCCAAGCCTTTGTGTGGGGTTGAACATTTTTGTTGGAGTTGAATTCTATCTTTAATGTCTTGTGGTCTGAAAAGATGCAAGGTAAAATTTCAATTCATTTGATTCTGTTGAGGTTTGTTTTGTGTCCTAGGATATGATCAATTTTGGAGTCTGTTCCCTGAGGCAATGAGAAGAATGTATATTCTTTGTCTATAGGATTAAATGTTCGATATACATCTATCAAGCACAGTTGTTGTAGGGTCTCTTATATCTTTGTTTAATTTCTCTTATTATCTTTGTTTAATTTCTTTTTATAGGATCTGTCCAGCTCTGTGAGAGGAGTGTTAAAGTCCCATGTTATTATGGTATTATAGGATATTGTATTGCTCAGACTAAATAAGGTCTGTTTCAAGAATCTAGGAGCATTTAAGTTGGATGCATAAATATTTAGAATTGAAATGTCTCCTTGCTGTATTTTTCCCTTGACCAATATGAAGTGACCACCTTTGTCTTTTTTGACTTGAGTTGCTTTAAGTTCACATGTACCTGAAAATCAGATTGCAACCCTTATTTTCTTCGGGATTCCATTTGCCTGAAAAATTGTTTTCCAACCCTTAACTCAGCTTCAATTTGTCTTTTGGGACTAAGTGTGTTTCCTGCAGACAGCAAATGGATGACTTGTGTTTTTTAATCAAATCAGCCAATCTATGCCTCTTCAGTGGGGAGTTCAAGCCATTAACATCTATTGAAATAATTGATAAGTATGGTACCATTCTGTTCATCTTATATTGTGAAAATCCATTCCTTAGTTTTGTCTTTTGCATCATTGTGAAAGCAAGGTTATTTCTTTTAATTTCTAGGTTCTTACTTTGCTGGTGGTACCTTGTGATGATTAGTGTGTAGAACAGGTTGAAGTATTTCCTAAAGAGCTGGTCTTATGGCAAATTTCCTCCATGTTTGCATATCAGAAAAAGATTTAATTTCTCCATCAATTTTAAAACTTAGTTTAGCAAGATATAGAATTCTGGGCTGAAAGTTGTCCTGTTTAAGCAGATTAAATGTGGATGACCATTGTCTTCTGGCTTGAAAAGTTTGATTACAGAAGTCACCCTGATGGATTTTCCCCTATAGGTCAGTTGGCGCTTACTCCTGGGAGCTTGCAAAATTTTTTCTTTTGCCTTGATTATGGAGAGGTTCATCACAATGTTCTTAGAGAAGCTCTATTAGGGTTGAGGTGATCTGAGGTCTGATGTTCCTCTGAAAGGAATTTGTCAGAATCTTTGGTGATATTTTGGAAATTTTCATTTATAACATTCTCTAGTATGACTTCCATTCTTCCAGGGCCTTCTTTGTTCCCTTCTGGGATATCTATAACTAGTATGTTTGAATGCTTCATAAAGTCCTGTAATTCTATCAGTGAATGGTCTGCTTTCTCTCTCTTCTTTTCTGCCTCGTTAACTATCTGAAATATCTCAATAGCTTTGTCCTCTACCTCTGAGATTCTTTCTTCTGCATGGTCTAATCTGTTGTTGATACTTTCTATTGCGTCTTTAAGTTCCTTAATTGATTGCTTCAATTCATTCAGCTCTGCTATATTTTTTCCATATTCTTCATATATTTCATCTCTTATTTAATTCTGTTTTTGGATTTCCTTTGGTTATTTTCCGCTTTCTCAGCAATTTCCTTCCATATTTTCATCATCTGTATTTTAAATTCCTCTTCTGTCATTTCTAGCATTTCTTTATAGGTGGAATCCTCTGCAGTAGCTACCTCTTGGTCCCTTGGGAGGGGGTGCTCTGTACTGACCTTTCATGTTGCCAGAATTTTTCTGCTGATTCTTCCTCATGAATGTTTTCTTTTATCTATTTCCTTGCCCTAATTTTCCTTTCATTTCCTCTAGCTCTTTCGTTACTGTGCCTCTGGCCTAAGTTTTTGATGAGTCCTTTTGGTACAGGACCAGATGGATGAGAAGATTGAAAAGCAAAAGGGAAAAAAAAGATTCAAAAAATAAATTTAAAAAACGCAAGAGGGGGTGAGTAAGAGGGAATATTGACAAAAAAAAAAAAAAAAGAGAGAGAGATGCTCAGAAAGAGAGAGACTGGAGTAACATAGGTGTATAGTAGGGTAGTTTGACCCAACCTTTAAAAACCCCAACATTTGGGCATGCTGGGTTGTGTGGTTCCCTTGAAGTCAATAGCTCTTTTCAGGCTTGTTCAGACACAGTGCCCCACCTCCACCAAGTAGAGAGGAAAGGCAAAAATACTATAAATCAAACCAAAAAAATAGACAAAAACCCTTATGGGATAAAATTGGGGGGAAAAAACAAATAATAGAATAATAGGGGCAGAAACACTAGCAAAAAATGAAGTTCTAATTGTTGAAGAAAGCAACGATGGAAAATTGTATTTAAACTAGAAAAATGAAAAAAGGAAAGGAAAGGGAAAAAAAGAAGAAAAGGAAAATCTAGAGGGAAAATGTTTAAGTTAAAAATTAAAAAAAAAAAAAAAACCCAAAACCAAAATAGTATATATATCTTGCTGAATATTGTCCAGGAAACAGGTGATCTTCTGGGGTAAGAGATATTAATCACATGCTGATACAGTTGTACAAGATGGAGACTGGAGGCCTCTCCTGATTTCTCAAACCTTGCAGGCTTGAGAGGCTAAATATCTCCCTAGCCCACTTAAAAAACACTTTAAACTATTATCCTTGACTAAGCAGAGGCTTTCCGAGCAAAGCATTTGCCACTGGGCTCTCTCCTTAAGTGGCTGCCCCCTTACTCGTGTGCCAAAACCAGTCTCACTCTATACCCCTGACTGTCAAGGCTGTAATCTGCCAAACACTGAGATCACTACTCTACTCCAGCATCTCAACTCCACCTTCAGGCTGCTCAGTCACTAGGTTACTCATCCAAGAACTCCTGGTCAATCTTCGCACTGCAACGCTGAGGTCAAAGCCTACAGGGGCAGTTCTCCCACAGTGGCTGTGTGGGTAGCCCACAGATAAACAATATTGGTTCCTTTCCCACTCAACAACTCAGTCCAAGGCCCTAGATAATGCTCAAAATCATCCATACTCTCACCCAAGTTCTCCCAAGGAAGTTCAATTGAGTGCCCCAAAACAAATCAAACAAACAAAGTTCACAGGTAAGGCCTTTCCTGGTTATAATCTCTCTGTTGCTGTAGTTACAGCTGTGGGCAGGCTCCGCCCCCACAAATGCACTTACCACTAGCCGGTTCTCCACTGTCTTTATCCTTGTCGTAGGGTTCAGAAGACTCTTGCTGGCTCACTGTGTCCCCAAAGGAATGTCTCTCGGCCAATTCCAGCAGCCAGAGATGCCCGTAGTCTTCTCTCCCCAGTCTCACCATTTCTGGTTGCAAAGAAGCTGTTACTTGGCTGCCATCTTGCTATTATCAATCTGTTTTCAATGTCATTTAATTCTGCCCTAATTTTGGTTATTTCTATTCTTCTGCTATGTTTTCTGTTGGAATGTTGTTCCTTTTCCAGTTGCCGGAGATGATTTTTTAAGTTGTGGGCTTCCTTTCTCTGTTTTCTTGATGAAGGCTTCCAATGCTATAAATTTCCCTTTTAGGACTGCCTTTGTGGTATCCCACAGGTTTTGATAACTTGTGTCTTCATTACCTTTTTGTTCCAAAAATGTGGTGATTTCCTTCTTAATCTCATCTTTGACCCATCTATCATTCAGCCTAAGATTATTTACTTTCCATGACTTTGAGCATGGAGATTCCTGTTGTTGAGTTCAGCTTTTGTTCCATAGTGGTCCAAGAAGATACGAGGAATAATTTCTATTCTTTCAAATTTGCTGAGGCTAGACTTGTGTCTTAAGACATAATCAATTTTGGAGAATGATCCATGGGTTGATGAGAAGAATGTATATTCAGTTTTATTAGGATGAAATGTTCAGTAGAGGTCTGTTAAGTCCATTTGTTCTAGGGTCAGGTTTAAGTCTAATATTTCTTTGTTTAGTTTCTTCTTGGCGGATCTAGCCAAGACTGTCAAAGGGATGTTACAAATCTCCTACTATTATAGTGCTGGAAGATATCAAGTTGTTCCTAGTCATCAGGTTTTGCTTTATTGAGGAGAATTATGGTAGGGTGCATAAATTTTAATTATTGAAATCTCATGATGTTCGGTATTTCCCTTGATGAATATGTAGTGTCCATCCTTATCTTTCCTTATTTGTTGGTATAAAGCCAATTGTATCTGCAAATAAAATTGCAACCCCTGCTTGTTTCTGATTTCTATTTGCCTGTATTATAGATGTCCATCCCTTCATCCTGAGTTTATTATTAGTCTATCTTTAAGATAAGATGAGATTCTTATATGCAGCAGCTATCTGGTCTGAGTTTATGTATCCAGTCAGCCAACCTGTGCCTGTTTAGAGGCCCACATCTGAATAATATTAGCTCTTTAAAACCATCTACCATTTAAACCATTTACATTAATTAAGAAGCCTGGTAGCATTTTGAGTGTTATGTTTTTCAAATCTCCAGTGGACCTTTTTAGTCCTTTCACCACTGTGTAAGTTGGGTAAGTTGGGTTTTGTTCAAAAATTTCTGAGCGAGTTTACTTTGGTGGTAGAGCAGTGTGCTGGTCATTGTGGAGGATGGGTCTCAGAATATCTTGTACAGCTAGTTTACTATGGAAAATTCCTTCAAGATGTGTGTGTCTGTAAAGTATTTGATTGCTCCATCAAAAATGAAACTCTGTTTAGCTAGGTACAGGATCCTGGGCCGAAAATTGTTTAGTTTTAGGAGATTGAAGGTTGGTAACCATCCTCTTGTGGCTTGTAACATTTCAGCTGAGAGATCAGCAGTCATTCTAATATTTCTTGCTTTTAGGTAATGCTTTTTTTATGTCTGGTTGCTTGCTGTATTATTTTCCCCTTCATCTTAACTTTGGCAAAATTAATCACAATGTATCTAGGAGATGCTTTATTTGGATTGAGTCTTGCTGAGGTTTTGAAACTATTTATGTGAATCTCTGTATTTCTTGCAATGCTTGGGAAATTCTCCTCCATAATCTTTTGAAGTAGAGCATCTATACATTTAGGATCATTCTCTTCCCTTTCAGGAATTCCTATAAGATGAATGTTTCATCTTTTAAAGTGATCCTACAACTCTCTCAAGGAATGATGAGTTTTTGCTTTCCATTTGTCTGCCTTTTTGAGTGTTTGGGAATGTTCAAAAGCTTTGCCTTCAGTTTCAGAGATCCTTTCTTCTTCCTGGTCCACTCTATTACTGAGGGATTCTACTGTATTTTGGAGCTCATCAAATAACTTTTTAATTTCCTTCAGCTCTACTATCTATTTTCTCATTATGTCCATATCTTTGGTGACTTTGTCTTTTAATTCATTAATTTCTTGAGGCAACTTTAGGACTACTCTTTGGATTTCAATTTCTGACTTTCTCTCCATTCTATTCATCTTACTTGCCATCTGTATTCTGAATTCTATTTCTGACATTTCAGACATTTTTCTATGCATGGCATCTTCACTTGTATCTCCTTTGTCCTTCCTTGGGGGTGTTGATCTATTCTGGTTATTTATGTTGTCAAAGTTCTTCCATTGGTTGCACACCATTTTCCAAGGTTTGGTTATTAGAACTGGTAGGGTAAGATTGAATTGGGGTTCCCAGGTAGTAGAGATAATCAGCCCCTCACCAAAGTGCTAGGCTTTGTAATTGTGGCTTATTCCCTACAGTCTTACAAAGGACCTTTTCAGAGTTTTGTCTGAATACTCTGAGGATCTAGTTGGTGAGATATCACAAGCTGGCTCTGTTTTAAAATTAGCCAACCTCCACCGTATCCTAAAAAACCACTGTATGAGGTTTAAATCTCAGTTTTGGAGAGATACAGATAGCTGCAGCTTCCCACCCCCACCTTTTGTTTCTTTTTCACTATAGAACTTTGAAGGTCAACCTCTGAGTGTCCCTGACAGCTCCAAATGTGAGTTCCAATAAAATTATCTAAGGCAGTAGAAAACCTGCTCAACAGAGATGGATCCAAGTGTCTTCAACAGCACAATTAAAGCCAGGGGTCCATGTCCCCACCTGCCAGACTCAGTCCACATTGGTGTCCACTTCTCTGCTCATTGGCCTACTTGGAGCTGGGCACCATGCCCTGACCCACCAGTCTCATTCTACACCATGCAAGCCTCTGCTTGAGGACTCTGTTGGAGTCAGGGGACCACACCCTCACCCACAGGTCTCACACCCAGGAAGCCTCTGCTTACCAGCTCAGTTCCAGCTGGGGACCAGACCCACCCAGCAAATTCAGTCCACACAGGGCAACCCTTCTTCCACTCATGGGGACCATCATAGCCAGGGATTCTGCACACTCTCTCACCAGACACAGCCCAAAATGAGAGTCAACACCACCACTGGCTGGGCAAAGTCCTAACCAGAGGACTGCTCCTCCTTCCACTGAGTGTTCCTTTCTTCCCACATCCTATTTCTTTCCCACTAGTCAAAAATTCTGTCCTGATGTTCTGTGGTTCTCACTATGCCCAGAACTCTCAAGAAAAGAGCAAACACTCTGTGCTCTGTAGAGGGCAGAACTTCAGACCACCATGCAAGGGGGAAAGGGTGGACAAGGAGTTTGGGATTCTGTGGGGAAATATTTGTTAAATTTTATGCCCAGTGGGGTGGTGTCTAGGTTTATAGTAGCGCTCTCCAGTGAGATAAGATGAAAATTCTTTTGTTCCCTACTCACTCGCAGAGAGCCTGTGGCAGGCCTCCCACTTGGGGGAGGAGTATTCTACCCTCCAGTTCATAGGCTTTCATAGGCTTGTACCTGTGAGTTGTTTCTTTGAATGCTCTTCCTTGGAGTCACAGCTTGCCAATCTTTCTTGGCTCAGCTCCCCACCTTTGGCATTACAGAGTCCAATTCTGTCCAGTTTTTCTCCCTGTGGTCAGGTGCTTCTGCTGAATATTGCTACTAGTTGGCCATCTTCCCAGAAATTCTAGGCTAAAGGGTTTTGAAGGAACTGTACCAAAGGTTTTCTGTGAATTTCTTGGCATTTGGGCTCAGGTAGATATTCTAATAATGTTAATTTTGAAATACTTTGAAGAATCTAAAGTAGATAGGGTAAATCTATTAGCCTGAGGCATTAAAAGTAGGGAGCCATGTCATAAATGGGAGTGAGTTTTATATCCACCATCATTGGGGACAAAAATGCAAAAATTTCACTCAGAGGTCAGAGTGGGCATTCGGTAGATTAGTCTGGTTTCCTTTTAAGTCCTGCTGAAGGCAGAAAGAAAAGGCTGATATGACTTGGATAGAGAAGTTGTATTGCCAGATGCCCAAGGACTAAGTGACCAGATGGAAAAAAGCCAAAACAAAAATATCACCTGCATCTTGAGAAGGACAGTCCAAGGATGCAAAAATACCAGTGAGAGAGACTGAGCATTAAATATCTAAAAAACTCAAAAAGTCCCAATATTAAGTCAGGATAAGACTTGTCAGCTAAAGTGATTATTGTTTCTTAATTTTCTTTATTTTTCCAACTCAGTTGCTCTCATATAGTGAAGTGGTCAGAAATCATGGATAGTCAGTTTGCTGTAGGTAAATAAATGCAAAAGGAGTAGAAAAGTCAGGCAAGCCCCTGCCCGGCTATAGTGTTCTCAAGCATAAAGCAAGCTCAAAGTAGGAGAGGAAGTTTTAAGTTTACTGTTACTTAGGGAAAAAAATTAATCTCTAAAGTAGTATTATTTTGTGACTGGAAGTGAATCTAAGTCTGTTAAGCCCTTAATAACTTGGAGAAATTACAGAGGCATAAAAAGCACAACCTAGAAAAAAAAAAGAGAGAGAGAGATAAATATGACTGCATTGCTATTTTAAAACTAAGAAATTATATTTGTAAAACATAATTATTTGAATATAAAAAGATCTATAAATTTATAAGGAAAAGGAGAATCAGCTAAATACAAAAAGAATTGGAAAATACCCTTAATAGGCATTTCACAGAAGAGAAAATATGAAAGCATAGTAAATGTTTAAAAGATATTTAATCCCTTTAATGAGCAGGAAAATACAAATTAAAACACAAATGAAATACTATTTTATAAACACTAGATATTTTGCAAAATAAAACCCTGACAACTCAAGTGCTAGTAAGAATGCAGAGCCACAGAAACTTAGATGCTGCTGGTGGAGGGGGTGTATTCCTACAACTCTGGAAAACTGTTTGGAATTATCTAGTTAAGTTTATGCAGTGATATTACACTGCTTCAATTTAAGCAAACTGGAAAAGTGAATATCTGAATTCACTTCTTTGTGTGATTTCATGTTCATGTTTTGTACTTGAAAAATTTATATATAATTTGGTTAGAGTCTGTGAAGGGTCAAACTCAATGCTGTAAACTGGTTTTCATTATTCCTCATTTTTATAATACTCCTCATTCAACCTACTTCACTGAATGTTTTGCTGAAATCTCAGAGATAATACACACGAAAACTGAGTAAGCTTCCTCTATTATTCTGATATGAGGAGAAAGACATATTTGGGTTCCTAGAACACAGCTCCTTAGGATCTCCTTTTTATATGAAATGATTGAGGGATAGGGGCTCCTGGGGAAGTTTAGGGACAGGAGTTAGTTGCCAGGGGAAGCAATCATGTGGAAACTCTCAGTCCTACACCTCAGCTTCCCAGATATAATGAAGGGCTGAAGTTTGAGTGGATCAGCAATGGCCAATGATTTAATCAATTATGCCAACTTAATGAAGCCTCCAGAAATGGATTTGGAGAGCTTCCAGACTGCTGGACATGAAGGTTCCTGAAAAGGGGCACACTCAGAGTGGTCATGGAAGATTGGCCCGCTCCCTGTATACATTGCCCTACACATCTCTTCCATCTGGATCTTCTGTAATATCCTTTACCAAAAGTGGGTAAATCTGTTTCCTTCAGTTCTGTGAGCTGCTCTAATAAATTAATCAAATCCAAAAACAGGGTGATATGAACTCTGATAGTCAGTTTGGCAGAAGTACAGGTAAAAGCACCTACAGTCTTCCATTAGCATTAGAAATCCTTTGGGACTGAGTTCTTGACCTAGGAGGTGTCCATGGAGAATTGATTGGTTGGTGTATGAGGAAAAAACTCACACATCAAGTGTCAGAAGTGTTCTGTTAAATAATAGTATGAGGGTAAGAAAAAATGTTTTTTTTCCCTTTTGTAATACTTCCATTGACATCCACATGAAACCCTTCTGCAATTCCACTCCAGAAGCTGGACATGCCAAGCTACTCAAAAGCTTTAACTTTTTCAATCACATAAAAAGTGTTTAGAAACTTTTCTCTGAACTATTCAAGATCTATATGTCTATAACACTTCCCATGTATTTAAATCCCTTTGATAAATTCCATATTACATAATACTTGTAGCATTTCTGCTACCCTGATCGAATACAAACTAATGCACAAGTTTTTGATTCTGCACATTCATTTTTAAGTATGAGTTCTGAAGTACATCTTGTACCTGTATACCAAGAAACAGGAGGAAATTTTTTATGTTTTGGAATTTCCTTTATTGGAATATTAGGATATTCCAAATCCTATATTTGGAATATCCTTTATTATCAATGTAGCACATCTATAATAAGACTGAATTCAACATGCATACTGATAAAATATAAAATGGGTAATACACTGTTTATTACAAAAATGATATATTATAGCTTCCACATCAACATGGTTAAATCCCAGGAAATATAATATTGACAAAGTCATACAAAACATATATATTGGATTGATTTATAAAAGGTATCTTATCTTTCAAATTTAAATAATACTACTTTTGTTTTTAGCTGTATCAACATTACCTATAAAATAAAGAAAAGAAGATGAATGGTAATCACACTAAATTCAGGGCAGTAGTTGCCTCTCAAGAAGAAAGATGTAGTGGGAAGTGAAGTGAGAGAGACTAGAAAGCAGTGCCCTGGGTTGAACTGTGTCCCCCACCAAATCTATATGTTGAAGTTCTAGTCCTTCCTACCTCAGAATGTCATTTTATTTGTAGATGGTATCATTGTAGAGGAAAAGTGAAATCTTTAAGATGAGCCCTACTACAAGTTGACTGGCTTCTACATAAAAAGGTGAAATTTGGACACACTGACAGACAGAGGGAGGATAATGTCAACAAGACAGAAGAGAGCACTCTATACTGCAAAGAAGAAGACCTGGAACATTTTTTTCCCACACAGCCTTCAGAAACAGTCAATCCTACTAACACCATGATCTCAGACTTCCAGCCTCCAGAACTATAAGATGATAAATTATCATGAACCAACATGAAAGAGAATAAACCAGAATGGTAATGACGGGGAATGAGAGAAAAGATACAAAAGATAAAGATGGGAATGGAAGGTCTGGAGCAGTCACAACTGCAGCCAGCACCTAAATACAAAATCAGCTTTATTTTATAGTATCTCAGCAAGGCTGTTTATGAGGAAGTAGCATAGACAAAAAACCTATTTTTGGTCTTACAATATGATTGGAAAACATAAATAACTTTATCAAGAACCATTAATTCTATAAATGGTTTCTAATGCATAACATCATTAACATATGTTAAAGATAAGAAACAAAAATAGAACGGTTGCTAGTTTTGTGCAGTTTCTAAAGATTAGGTAAAGAAAGAGATTCGTGACATTAGCAAAACATCTAAGGAGAAAAATGTTGTTTTGAGAGGAGAAAAATATGTTGACTCAGCAGGAGGATAGTTGCTGGAAGTCATTCCCTGATGTGTCCCAGGCTGTGGGGGTGCCTCTCCACAGTATTGTCTCAGCCATCCACTTTGTGGTACTTTGTTATGGAATCCCTAGACAACTAATGCAGTAGGTTACTGGTGTGGATTTCATTATTATCCTTTATTTCTGAATCCCATATAATCCACAATTTTATAAGTAATCCATATTTAATAAAAGTTGAAAAAAGGTTTAGAAGAAAAATGGTTAATTTAATGTTCAACTCCAATGGGCCATGGAGTGCCTAGATATTTGGTTAAACATTACTCTGAGGGTATGTGTGGTATTTAATTTTTCTTTTTCTTTTCTTTCTTACTTTTTCTTTCTTTCTTTTTTTTTTTTTTTTTTTTTTTTTTGTAGAGACAGAGTCTCACTTTATCACTTTTGTAGAGAAGTGCCTCTGTGGCATCACACAGCTGAGAGAAACCTTTAACTCCTGGGCTTAGGTGATTCTCTTGCCTCAGCCTCCTGAGTAGCTGGGACTACAGGCACCTGCCACAACAACTGGGTATTTTTTTGTTGCAGTTTTTCCAGAGCTGGGTTTAAACCACCTCCCTCAGTATATGGAGCCAACACCCTACCCATGAGCCACAGACACCTCCTGTCTGTGGTATTTCTGGATAAAATCAACATTTGAATCAGTAGAAGCAGATCACACTTCCCAATGTTGGTGCACCTCATGCACTCCCTTGAATGCTTGAGTAGGAAATAAAAAACTAAAGCTGAGCAACAGACTGTACTTTTTCTGCCTTACTGTCTTTCAGCCATGACATGAGTCTTTTCCTGCTTTTGGACTCTGACATGGACTAGAACTACACCATCAGCTTTCCTGGGTCTCCATCTTGCTAACTGAATTTTTGGGACTTTGTCTATATAGCTACATAAGCTAATAAGTCTTGTTTTTCTGGAGAACACAGAGAGATACTGAATATCTTCTGTACATATATATTGTATATTTGAGGGATAGTTTATACAAACAAGGCAAACTCACTGGACTACTACTATAACCACCTTTCCTTGAAAAACATCTGTGCTTACTTTTCTTCCTTTGCAGAAAATGTCTTCCTGCTTTTTCTTTAGTTCAAGCACCTCTGAATGCCTCTGGCTAAAGGCCAGACTTCAAGAATTCAGACAGCAATCATTTCCAAATTTAGCTAACCATCAAAAGCAACTGGGGGGCATTTTAAAAATAAAGATTAGAAATCCCTAAATTTGCAAAATGCTGTCTGCCAATCTTGAATTCTATTCATATTTTAAAACTATCTTCACTGGGCTGAAGTTTCAAATAGCAATAGAGTATTCCTCTGAAATCCCATAGCTAGTTTTATACATTTCAAATTCTATCTTGCATCATAGTTATCTATTTATGTTTCCTTCAGATAGAGGTTAATATTTCTTGAAACCAGGTTTCAAATCTTGGGAAAAATTATTTTTCAAAAAAAATAACAAAATACTTTATATACACCAGATTCATAAAAATAAGTTTCCTGGATTTATAGGTCAAAAAACAAGACAGTGTTGAAAATTTAAGAATAATTAGAAGCAGATAAATCTTCTAACTTAGACATGAAGGAAAAAAAATAATAAAATAAAATATGTGGCCATAAAGCCTGTTTTAATATACACAAAAAGGTCAGCATGTTATATGACCCTATAAAATCATAACTAGTATTTACTGAGTGACTTAAAAATGTTAAATAAATATGTTCATACCCACAAACCACCAGTTTCAATCTGAGACTAAAAGTATGTCTAATTTATTTAGTACATTCTAGGTGCACTAAAGACTGGTCTAGGTACTTTTTTCGTTTTACTTAATTATTACAACTACGCAAGACAAATGTTTCATTTCTTTTTATTGGTGAAGAAACTGGTGGCTAAAACAGT
Organism: Galago senegalensis; assembly: GCA_963575145.1. Taxonomy (NCBI): domain Eukaryota; kingdom Metazoa; phylum Chordata; class Mammalia; order Primates; family Galagidae; genus Galago; species Galago senegalensis. The sequence continues at coordinate 61,720 of CAUYTI010029529.1, read as the reverse complement.
ATTTTAACGCACAGAACAATTATAAGGAACTTTACATGCCCTTTGGTACAGACACATGACACAAGTGGCCTAGACCAGGGTATAGACTTTTCTCTACCTTAACTCAAATCAGTATGCCCAGGGACCAGTATTAGTCACTAAAAGACCAGAATACTTGCCTTTAATTTCAACTTTTATTTTCATTGTTTCAAAATATGTTCATTGTAAGATGTTTTGGGGTCATTTTCTCTACACCAAATGCTGTGCTAACCTATGTTGCAAGAGCTATCAGGTATATGTGAGCAGCAAATACTTCTGTGCATTCATTATTTCAGAAAATTACCTTAATCATTAATAATCCTATATATTCATGTGTGAAATGGGAAACATTATTTTTAACTCATCTGATGATTATTATGATTAAGAGTTACAAAAACAATTTGAAACCACTTAAGAAAACCATGAATTATTAGGGAGGAACCTCACTAGTCCCGATAGTATTGGATCCATACAGGAAGTAGGCGGACCTGCTTAAAACACATTTTTCTCATACTAACAATTCTCTTTTGAAATTTAAAGTAAATTGGTTAGCTTCAAGCAAAGCTAGCATTAAAAAAGTTTTCATATCGGAATGAATGTATTTCCCCCCCAAAAAAATGCTTGATAAAATTTATCTAATTGTGCAATCTTAACTTCCTATTACTGGATAACTGGAATTAGTAATGGTAGGTGTTTAAATAAGCAATTTCCAATTACTATTAACACAAGCAATTCATTATTCTAAATGTAATCAATGTAGCTATTAAAGTTCTGTAAACAGAATCATTATGAAAGTGAATTATACCACTACACTATGAGCAGTGCACCACATTTACCTTTTTGGGGTGAGGTTTGCTTTTTGTGCTTTGAGTATTTATGCACTACATATGCTACATATGTATATGCAAATATTCCATTTGTAAATATTCACCTTGTCACTTTTTTCTTTCTTTTTCTTTCTTTCTTTCTTTCTTTCTTTCTTTTTTTTTTTTTTTTTTTTTTGCAGGTTTGGCCAGGGATGTGTTTGAACCCACCACCTCTGGTGTGTGGGGCTGGCACCCTACTCCTTTGAGCCACAGATACATCCCCCCTGCTTCCTGCCTTGTCACTTTTTTCTTTTCAAGTTTATCAACTAAAGCTAGAAGAACATTACAGATTAGCAAATAAAAAATGCCAACAAAAATCTACTTTTATTTTACATTGAAACCTGTTGACTAAATATAGCTGGCAGTGGCTTTTGAGTCTAATTGTAATTTCTCATTGCTATAATTATTTTAAAGAGAGATATGGTTTGATTATAAGGTTATCACTCATGTAGACAGAAGTGTCTTATGTGAAGTATAGACAGAAATTAAAGACACACATTTCAGATAGTCTTAGTCTGCAACTTGCTCAGGAGATGGTAGTGGTAGTGGGGTGTGTTTTCCTGAGGGGGGGATGAGATGCAGGGAGGAAATAAAACTCAAAACCATGGCACCACTGATCAAGTCAAACCCAGAAGACCTCACACCACCATATACATGGTTTTAAAATATACTAGTGTTAAACAGGCAACCAATGCACTTGAAAGAGCTGGTATTATTATCTCTATCTCACCCCAAAATCTAATTCTGTAAACTGTTTAAACATGATTTTTTTCCAAAGCTGTCTAGATAACAACAAAATATTGAAGTTCTATTAGGTACCATATTAACTACTATAGAGAAAGAAAGACAATTTCATTTAAATGCTGAGTGGAGCAAATGATGTGAAATAATTTACTAGTAAGCAACAGGGACATTAAGGTGGTTCTAGACCAGTTATTTTTGTGAAGCTTTGATGGTTTTAAAAGAAGGAAAATTTCTTAATTTTATCCAATCCTCTTCAATTGCTGTGACTATAATTGCCTTCTATTTGCATAAAATAATTTTTACACAATGATAAAGGAAAATTCTGTTCTGAATGAATTTTTAAGCCAATGAAAAATCAAATTTGGCAAAACAGTGACATTTAACATCATGACTGGTAGAGCCATTTTTCATCATTACCTATTTTTTTGGAAAACAATCCCCTAGTTCTCCCTTGCCCTCCCTCAGACCACTACTGTCCTGAACCTCAGATTTGGACTCTTAGGGAGGAAAGGAAAGCTAATACCCATTCCCTTGAGGCAATGACATTGCAGATTGTCCTGCAACAAAGCAACTGGGTGAAAGGAGAAAAAAGCTATCCCAGGAGAAAATCTCTCCAACAGACCTTGGACTAGACTTATAACCACTGATTGAAAGTTCACTGTTTCAGTTTCCTTCAATTTGCCTAAGCCTTCGAGTAAACTTTGTTAAATGCAAAGCCTGGTATCAGCAATCACTTTTGGGGAAATTATACAAGGACCCCATGTCTTGCTAGTTGTAAAGTAATACAACCGAAGAAGAACTTGCCTGAAGATTATATTTAACAAAAGGAGAACAGGAGAAAAATAAGACAATGGTCTCAAGCCCATAGACATAATTAGTTGAGGTAACGAGTAATTGGAATGTATTTATGAAATATATAAGCTCTCATGGAGTCCCAAAGAGATCTACAGAAGAAACTCTACCAAATAGTGATTTTTTATAGTCAAGTATGGGACTTAATCAACTGAATGATTTGTTTTGCTTTATATTGCAAATAAATAATTATTACTTCAAGTTTGTGATCCAACACAATCACATGGCACAAGACGCAGTTTCAACGTTTTTTATCCTGATGCATACATGGCACTATGGTTGCAGTGGCTGAAACTGGAAGCATTGTTACTGAAATTTCACTGGGAAAAGTTGAACTATTATATTTCATGGGTCTTATCAATTGATGTCTAAGGCTAATATGAGGACTGCTTTTTGAATATAATGCCTTGGTGGAGAGGCCAACATGCTCTCCAAGTTTGGAGACCTAAATTTGAGATTACCAAGACTTAACCTACAAGTCAATCATGCACATGTAGTCTTACTACTTTTGACTTGGTATATAGCCCACTAATATTCATAATATTCTCAAATAATTTTAAATTAATTATCATACTCTATAATTTGAATTACATTGAGTTTTTACTAGAGCAGCTGAGCCACCTATCTCTATTAACCTTTCATTTATTTTTAATTGAATATTTAGTATGAGAAAATGTGCAAATAAAACCAACATGGTACTGTCCCATATTGGAATTGGGTCTGCTAAGTAAGGATGCATCAGCTGGTGCTACTTGATGGGAACAAGGATTAAGTGCAGCTCAGAGACCTCCCAATTTCCATTTGCTCTCATCACAAATGGATTGCCAGAACATTTTTAAGGGTAAAACAGTAATTATCAAAAGAGAGTGATGGTACTAAGATTTGGTTGGATCTTAGCTACCATGTTATTTCAGCTCAAGTGAATATAAATAAATGATTGCATAAGAATTCAAAATGCCTTGACAAAATGGGCTAATTTTGTCTTGTGCTTGTAAATGCTCTGCACAGCACTGAAAGTCTGTTACGGGGATCAACAAAGTTAGTGGGAGAATAACTTTAAATTCTATGATTGCATTCTCTTCCTAACACAAAATGAGAATGGCCATAATGAAGTAGAGGTGGCAAATGGAAAATTGGAAAGGGAACTCATTAGAAACATTATCTATTAATCTTAAAAGTACATGCTAAAGTATCATCTCTTACACAAATGGGAAATCAGGCTCCCTGAAGTTCAAAAACTTCACTGACAGAGAGAGGGCTGAGTTCAAACCAATACTTCTCCACATTAGAGCCCGTTCATTCCACTACCCCGTGCTGCCTTAAGTTTAGGACAACTCTTCTAAATATTCCTCTGGCCATTCTCTGAATCATCGTTTTATTATACCCTTTTGCTTTTATGAGCTTTTTGTTTGTAAAATTCAATAAAAACAGAATGTAATTTTATATCCTTGCTGTGTTCAAATTAGATCACACATAAAAAGGGAACTACTAGTAATGGGCACAGTTTTTCATAAATTGACATAATCAGTATTTAGAATGCCATGTAGTTAGGAGACCCACTCAGCTTTTTAACTCAGTTAACATAACCTAAAAAGAAAAGAACAATCTGATTCTACTTTATGGTACACCTGGCTTCATGCTGTTTTTTTTTTTTTTTTTAAGCACTGCTGAATCCAGAGAAGAAATTCTGTATCTCAAAGGAGAGTGGATTTTCCTTTAAAAGAGGCAATTACATTACATTTCCTATTCTAGCCCAATTCTTTGTTGTTCACCAGAACTAAAATAATAGATTCATCTGCCCTAAAGGTAGACATTATTAGTTGCTCGCTTGTATCAAGGAAAGTTTGCCTCATTAACAGAAGTTTCCCCCATGCTGTGGTTAGTCGTGCCATGCATTAAGCAAAAAACTTCATTAAATCAGCACTTCAACATTCTCCTGTTCTCTTTTTACCTTTATGTTCAGAATTTATGAAATGAGCTTATTCAACTTCCTTACTTTTGAGGAATTTACACAATTGACTAGCTCAGGGAGTGCCCTCCAGTCTGTGTGTAGATCTTCCCTTTGTACATACACCCAAGCGTATAGCAAGAATCACATGCCTAAACTCATACAACTGTACTCTTCCTATGGATGCATAAGCAGCACATTGATCTTTGTTCTTTAAAGAGAAGACATCTTTTCAGCAGTTTTAAGTTTCTCAGGCTATCTTTGAGTTACAGCATTGGTTTAGGCCTCAAGATATGCAGAGCTTCATCTAAGCCCTGTTTTGTTTTATTTTCTAAGAGGCATTATCTATTCCACAGAAGATAAAATGACTTTGAAAATATTTCAGAAATAATCTGGGTACAGAATTTTAACAGCTTTGCACTAGGTGTTTAGCTTGAAATTTGGCCTTTAGCCTTCCAAACCATTTGGCTACGTGGGATAACTCTATAAAGAATATACAGCACTAGTTCCGATAAAAGTCAGAATCACACATCTCTGACCACAGTCTTGAAGAGGCTCTGGGAATGATTTCAAGGGTTAGTTCCCTTAATAATACAAGCAATCATGTTAGCCATTCACAAAATCCTTTTGCCAAAATGTTTTACAACACTTTTCTTCTTTTGTTTGCTGAGGTTCTGTGGAGTAAAAACTAGATAAAGAAATTATATTGAAGTATCAATAATAGACTGTGCTTATTGAAACAATTCAGTGCCAAATCCCAAGGCCATAATACAGCGCACAACGCCCTGGAATGGTGTGTGCATCCTGTTGACTGTGGCATCTCGGGCCATTGAATTGCCCATTCTGGATTTTAGTATCCTTGTCTTTGTAAAAAACTCAACAAACCTGTCCCTCTCAATTGCACAATAGTTCTGATTATGTGTCTTATTGACTATAGCATTTGGGCCGTTTAGCTATCTACTCAAGAATTCACCCTTCTCATCTTTATAAGATTATATCCATCCAATTCATAGAATTGCAATTGAACCTATGTATGTTGACTACCCAAAGGGCTGTAGCAAACTGGTCAGCTATAGAAGTGGTCAACATCAGGACCATGTAAATGTGGTGCATGTCTAGTCTGTGAAAATTAGATTGACTTACAGAGGTGGTCAACATAGGGAGGTGGTCAACTATGGAGGATCTACTATATACAACAGGATTATATGAATTAAATTAGATTTATGCAAAGTATAAAACATTGTGCAAATATTATCTACTTTTGTTAATAGAACTCTACATTTTTGCTGTTATTTGCATGAAATATGCAACTTTTGTGTCCATTTTTCTTTATTTTTAATAAGTACCTTCTATAACTTTTGTTAAAAATCATCTTTTCATGTCAATTTTTCTGTTCTCCCTTTGCTTATCTATTCAAAAAACATGTAGTAATCTTTATTTATTTATTTTTACTATAGGTCATATTGTCACTTTTTAAAAAGTGTTATTTTATTTTTATGATGCTTCCATTACACTATTGTAACTTCTCTCTTCAAAGTTAAATAATCTTCAACACCTCCCAAAAGTGCTACTCAGAAGATGGGATAAATCTATAGAGCAACTCATGTTTTTCCAGTGGAATTTAGATCATTTTCCAAGTCATAGAACTCAGGTATCACTATAATGTATAAGTGTATGCAAATGTGTATGAAATTATAAAAATCTATTAACAAATTGGAGAGAAAAATGGCTTTATTTGTAAGCTGAGGCTGGAGAGCAGTGGTTTGTTAGAAACAGTGATAGGAGATCTTGAAATACTCTTGAATACTCTTATCTTGCAAGAAACCCACCAGCTGGCACGATCCCTTCTGAAACTGCTCCACTTTCTGAAAACATCAACTTAGTGAATGACTAAATGTTTAGCCAGGGACAAAAAACTAAGTTAAGTGGAAGCTACTCAGGGTGTTTCCTTCCTACTTGTTTATATTTGTGACTATTTGGGAGGAAAGTGGATTGATTGAGGAAAAGTTAAGAGAGCAACCACCTTTTTTCACTGATGTATGTATACTTCCTTCTTCATGTCGCATGCAGAAGTACCAATTGCTTCTCTTTAGATTATTGTGTACATCTTGCCCTAGGCCTGACCAAATTAGACTTGATTCGGTTTTTTCAATTAAAATTAGAAGAAGCAAAAGAAGATACTTTGAGAATGCATATTATAAGAACCAACATTTTCCAGAAGGATGTACCACAGTATTTCTGCCATCTGAGGAAACATAAGCTATACAGAAGACCATCAATGATTACAAAAACACTGACCCTTCTTTAAGTGTTTATTTACCCTTTAACAACCTTATTGAGGTCTAATTTCTATAGAAATAACTGCAAATAGTTAATGAGTGCTATTTTATAAGTTTGGATCTACCATGAATGTCAACAACACAGTAAAGGCAGGAAATATGCCTAACGTCTCCCCGTGGATCCTTGTGCCCTCTCCATCCCCACGTCTGTCTCTCACCCCTGTGTGCCCTCTCCATCTCCACCTCTGTCCCTCACTCCTGTGTGCCCTCTCCATCCCCACATCTGTCCCTCACCCCTGTGTGCCCTCTCCATCCCCACATCTGTCCCTCACCCCTGTGTGCCCTCTCCATCCCCACATCTGTCCCTCACCCCTGTGTGCCCTCTCCATCTCCACCTCTGTCCCTCACCCCTGTGTGCCCTCTCCGTTCCCACATCTGTCCCACACCCCTGTGTGACCCTTCCATCCCCATGTCTGTCCACACCCCTGTGTAACCTCTCCATTCCCACATCTGTCCCACACCCCTTTGTGACCACTGTATCCCCATGTCTGTCCCACACCCTTGTGTGACCTCTCCATCCCCACATCTGGCCTACAACCCTATGTGACCTCTCCATCCCCACATCTGTCCCTCACCCCTGTGTGACCTCTCCATCCCCACATCTGTCCCACACCCCTGTGTGACCTCTGTATCCCCACGTCTGTTCCTCACCCCTGTGTGCCCTCTCTCTCTCCATGTCTGTCCACACCCCTGTGTGACCCCTCCATCCCCACATCTGTCCCTCACCCCTGTGTGACCTCTCCATCCCCACATCTGTCCACACCCCTGTGTGACCTCTCCATCCCCATGTCTGTCCATACCCCTGTGTGACTTCTCTATCCCTAGTCTGTCCACACCCCAGTGTGACTTCTCTCTCCCCATGACTGTCCCACACCCCTGTGTGACTTCTCTGTCCCTAGTCTGTCCACACCCATGTGTGACCTCTTTCTCCCCATGTCTGTCCACACCCGTGTGACCTCTCTATCCCCACATCTGTCCAACACCCCGCTGTGTGACCTCTCCATATCCACATCTGTCCCACACCCCTGTGTGACTTCTCTATCCCTAGTCTGTCCACACCCCTGTGTGACCTCTCTATCCCCATGTCTGTCCCACACGCCAGAACTATAGATCCATCTTTCCATCGAGTACTCAAGACTTCCACTTACTTGGATTTCCAACAAAATCTGTCTCAAAGTTAATATATATGCAACCTGAACACTTGATCTGCACTACCCTCCCACTCCCACCAGAGTCTCCAATTTTGCTGCTCTTCCCCTCATTTTTTCCATCTCATTAAAGGCTAACTCCAATATAGATGCCTTGTTCAAAATATTGAAATTTTTTTCCCATTCCACATGTAATTTGTCACTCTATCTTGTCATCTTATCATCAAACTATATTCAAAATCCAACAACTGCAGCCTCTACTTTTCCTCCCTGCTACCCTCTGGAATTTCTCATTTCATATTTTCAATATCTTTCTAACTGGGCCTGGTTTCCTCACTATGCATTATTCTCAATACTGTCATCAGAAGGGAGCTAATGGTGTGCTATTCTTGTTGATCAAACCTCTGAAGTCTTCTCATGTCACTTTAAAGCCAAAGGCCTTAAAATAATCTGTGTGCCCCTCATACCCTGGCCCATGCAGGCTCTATGGCCTGGTCCCTTCCTACTCTAACTACCCCGGCTCACACCACACCAATATTTTTGCCTCAGGCCCTTTGCACTTGTTTCTACTGCTCAGATCACTCTTCTTGCAAATAGACACAAATCTTACTTCCATACCAATTTCTAGTCTTTACTCAGAGATTCATTTTTTAGTAAAGCCATTGTCAGCCAAGCTATCAAATACAAACCTTCCAAGGAAGCTCTCCCTTCCATAGCTATTACTACAAATTTTACTTACTATATTTTATTTATTTTGATTATTATTGACTTACTATTGCTAGAATTGTTGTTTTTAGTAGTAGAATGTAAGCTCACTTAAGTCATCGATAATGTTCTATTTTATTTCTTGTCACACCACAGAACCTAGACTTCTACCTGGTGAAAGGACTTGCTGATTTTAATAGCATGTCCACAGAAAATGCACAAAATAGTCATCATGTGGCAGTTATTTACATGGTTCTTAATAAAGTGGAAAAAAATAATTTTAAAATCAATTAAAGAAATAATGTTTAAGTAAAGAGCTAGACGAAAATGAATTTTAAAATGAATTAAAGAAATATGTTCAAGTTAGAAAAGTGAGAAGGTTTGTGATGGAGGTTTTAGGTATAGGGATGAGAGAAAGAGGGAAAGAAATAGGTGGACGCCATCATCACTAGGAACCAAAATGGAATCTCACCCTGATTTCCTCCATAAGTGTTTGTGACTCAGAATCTTTACAGTTTCCTTTGAGTTTCATACCCCATGAGTTACATCCCATGAGGCTATTAGATACCATGAGACATTTTGTCGGCTTCCAAACATCATAAAAATAGGGTTTATCTAGAGTTTATGAGTTATTACATCTATTTCATATTTACAAATCAGTCCTAGTCAGCATTGCAAGAAAAATCCAAAGTGGATAATTTAGCTTAGTAGCTCTAATTGGACTTTTTACTTATAATTTTGTATCCATTCTCACAGATTTCACACCTTATAAATAAAGATAAATAACCCTTAAGTCAAATTTGTTACCACTGTCCATTTCTAGAATAAATGTCCTCAAGATATATCGACTATTTGCTTTTAAGAAATATTTGTAATGGCTTTTGATGGTTATATAATTTCTAAAATTATAAATGGGCACTCTGATAATTTGAGTTTATGTCATGGAAATAAAGTCAAATTACATTAGAAAATATATATCCTTCGATAATGCAAGCTTTTGCTACAAAGTTAGCTTTTTTGTGCCTGTGGAAATGTAACTTAGATTCTATGTGAACTTTACATGTGTTACAAAGCTGCAGTCTGTCTAACGACAGAAACATCTAGGATAAACTTCAATATCTGAATATCTGTAAATATATTTATACTTTTGCTTCAAATTCAATCTATAGCCAAATGTTAAACCTTTAGTCTCTTAAGTAAACACTTAAAAAAGTACCTCTTTTATTCATTAATTTTATAAAGATTTATTGTATTTCTAGTTTTATGTATGTGGAGACTTTTATTCAAATATTTTTATCTAAGGCATTTATCTTTTCCATGCACCCACTTCTATATCAGCAAAGAATATTAGAGGTGAGTGAACATATGGTTGTCAGAATAATATATGTTAGGAACAGTGAAGATTTGCGGGTGGAGACTGGCTGGACTCTGAGAAAGTTCAGAATCTGTTGATGAGCTGATAACGCAGGTTGTTACAAAAGTTTTGAAATACACAAAAATCGACAAACAAAATTCATGAGGACAGAAACAAATGAAGCTGTGTAGCCACGCCGGTAAGCCCAGCAATTTGAAACTTGCACAGGTGAATCAGGACACTATCAACTGTGTTTCCTGGATGTGAAATAATGCACCATACCACTGTCTGTCTCAGACTTTCTGAGTGACCGCTGTAGATACAAAGCACTTAGCACAGCGCCTAGTGAATAGAAAGAACTCAGTAAGTGATAGTTCAGATATAGTAACTGCTAAATTCTGGCTATGTAAAACAGGAACCAAGGTGTTTCACTTCATTAGTTGATTCCCAGATACAAATGTAAAAATAATTTCAAATGCTTTCCCAATGAAACTTTTGGGGAAACTTCCCAAATGCTAAGAATATGCAAACTTGAGCTCAGATGTTCAAAATTTATTTTGTCTGTGATCTTAAAATAAAGACATGATATTAAAATAAAACTCAGCAGAAGAAAACCATCTAAGGCACTACTGAAAAAAGGGATTTGGTAAAATTGACACAGTTCTTCATGCTTTGGTCAATGCAGACATGGCCATTTGATGTATCTTGATAACAAAACTACCAGCTACACCGCGCTATTTTAAACTTTCAGTGAACAGTCTAAACACATAATCTGGGGCTTATGTTAGGGCTTAAGACTTCCGTTTAAACTAGTGCAGGAAGTAAAAACAAAAAGTGTACAAATGTCATATGTGGCTTTGGAGCATTCCAGAATTGGTGCATTACTTATGACCTCTTGACATCAACTTACAGGTAACATAGGAAATTCTACACCTGGAGACTGCAGGAATAGCCCCAGAACCTCCACTAAATAAGTGTTTCCTAATCCTGGACTTCACTCTTCCCATCTGAAAATTGAGAAAACTGAACAGAATAATTCATTCAGGCAACACATTTATTTAATGGCTGTCATGTGTCAGAAATTATGCTAGCTGCTGGGGATAGAAGATACTGGGGTGAAGAATCTAGTGCAAACACAGACAAGCAAACTTAGTAAAACAATGGCTGGAAACCAGGAAATTTTGTAAAAAGGTCTAAAGGATCAGTAGGGCGCTGCTGAGGGAAGTGATTCAGCATGGGTGGGCATGAATGTTAAGCAGAACAATTCAAGCAAAGAATAATGAAGAGAGGGAGGGAGGGTACAGAGAAAGAAAGGAGGGAGAAGGGAAGGGAGGGAAGAGGGGAAGGAAGGAGTGTGGGAAGTCAGAATAAAAGATTCAAAATTCTAGCAAAAACATGACGTGCAAAATGCACTGGAGGCGTGACAAGGCTGATTGTGTTTGGGAAATGTCCAGTGGGAAGGGACAGTCAGGAGGAGTACCAGAAAGCTCTGCTGAGCAGGGAAGAGGGACGCAAGGGACTGATTTGTCTTCTAATAGATGTAGAGCTCTTGTAATTCATGTAAACAATAAAACTCTGAAGAATTTTTAGGAAAAAGATCACCAGGTCATATTTTCAAACTCTACGAATTCCTGATAGAAATATGGGAAATAAATTAGAGGGTAAGGAAAAGATCAGAGAAAACAGAGATATAACTAGTGCAGAGATCTAAATGATAGGTGATGAGATGAAAACTGGTAAGATTTTTTTTTTTTTTGAGACAGAATCTCACTCTGTTGCCAATCTAAAATGCTGTGGCATTAGCCTAGCTCACAGAAACCTCATACTCCTGGGTTCAAATAATTCTCTTGCCTCAGCTTCCTGAGTAGTTGGAACTATGGGCGTCAGCCATAATCACCAGCTAGTTTTTTTTTTTTCTATTTTTAGTAGAGATTGGGTCTCTGTCTTGCTCAGGCTGGTCTAGGACTCCTAAGCTCATGTGCTCCACCTGCCCTGGCCTCCCAGAGTGCTGGGATTATAGGAATGAATCACCACACCTTGCGGGAAGAACTAATTTTTTTAGTACTTGCTATTTACTATTTTGTACATGTTAAAATAACTCATTTATTCAAAAATACCTAAAAATGTTGTAATTGACATTGCCATCACCTTTTTCCTGATGGGGAAACTGAGGTAGGGAAGTTAAGTAACATAGTGCTGTTAAGATATGGACATAAGCATTTTGGTAAATACGTCTGTATTCAGTACCACCACCTTTTACTACCTTAAAGATGAAAAAAAAAAAAAGTGATTGTCCACTAGGTATTCTTTGGGAGTATGTTCAATAGCTTATGGAGATTGGCTCCCAGAGTTCTGGCTTGACCTGACACCAATTAAAACGTTTTATATTACAATAAAAGACATTCTTGGTAGAAGATAGTGAGATCAGGTTCCGATATATATTTCAGATATATTAGGCAAATATTTAGCACGCACCAAGCATGTTCAGATAACTCCACTAATTCTCTAGATAAGTCTGTGATAGAAAACTGAATTGTAGAAGCGCCAGTCCCAGTGTACCCCTGTCACCCCAACATTACGCTGTTTAGAATTCTGTTCAGAAATATTAAGAAAATCACTACATTTACTTAACATTTTTTTTACTAACATCACTAACTTAAGTCTCATTCCCAAAAATCTCACTAAGAGGTTGAGTTGATCACATGAATATTTTTTTTCTTTTTTAATTTTATTTATTTATTTTTCAGTTTTTGGTCAGGGCTGGATTTGAACCTGCCACCTCCAACATATGGGGTCGGCACCCTACTCCTCTGAGCCATAGGCACTGCCCTTTTATTTTATTTTTTTGTTGTTGTTGCAGTTTTGGCTGGGGCCAGGTTTGAACCTGCCACCCTTGGTATATGGGACCAGTGCCCTACTTCCTAAGCCACAGGCACTGCCCTGCTGACAGGAATATTAATAGTGGGGCAAATTTTCACCACTTTCTTCCCTTGCCTTTGGATTGACCTATTATAAAGGCTCAAGAATCTACCTTCTAAACAAACAAACAAAATTAATAACCTACATCTTCTGGCCATTCTTTTATAGTGTTCTTTCTTAAAAGAAAAAGATTAAGACCTTATAATTCAATTTGTAAAAGAGGGCTTCTTAAAGAAAATTGATCATTTTTTTCTCTAAATAATCTGGGCATTTTGCAGTCAGTGTAATCTGGTTTCTTGTACCCTCAATGAATCCCCAAGAATAAAAAAAAAAAAAAAATTGAGCATTTTTTTTTTTTTTGAGACAGAGTCTCACTTTGTCACCCTGAGTAGATTACTGTGGCGTCGTAGCTCATAGCAACCTCAAACTCCAGGGCTTAAACAATCCTCTTGCCTCAGCCACCTAAGTAGCTGGGACTACAGGTGCCTGCCACCATGCCCAGGTATTTTTAGAGATGGGGTCTTGCTCTGGCTCAGGCTGGTCTTGAACCTGTGAGCTCAGGTGATCCACCCACCTTGGCCTACCAGGTGCTAGGATTAGAGCGTGAGCCACCATTTTTAACAGAGATCTTTTTAGAATGACATGGTTGATATCACTTCCATTAGTGACAATGGCTGCATTTTTATGTTGTTTATCCTATGTATGAGGGTTGGTCCTACCTCTGAAACAAGATTCGTCCCAAAAGTATAATAATAGTTTAGTTGTTCCTAACACTGGATCCAGAATCAAACGCATTTTTATGATTACTACTTTTTACTTATGTTATTTAGATTTGTTTCCTCATCTTAAAAATTAGATATAATTTATACCTCATAAGGCAGCTATCTGGCTAAAATGAGAGACTAAACTCAGAGAGCACAACATAGTGCTTGGTGGGTGACAAATACTGAATACAGATTAACAAGAAGAAATTACACTCATTTCACTTTTATTCTCTCAACATTTTCCTTGTTGCTTTCTCTTCCCCAATATGACCTGTCCTACTTACCAAACTGCCCTCAACCATTGTGCCCACTTTTGTCTGTCATTGAATTTATCTAGAAAATTCTCTATTCTTCTCTTTATTTATATTTTTTAATTAAATAAATGTTTTCCACTGGGGTAGTCTTCTTCAGAGCTCTCAAATTCTGCAATTGAAATTATCTTCTTATAATGTAATCTGACCATGACTCTTCCCAGTGTAAAGATTTCTCTGGGTTTCCGGGATTTTCAGAATCCTGGCTCTGCTTTTCAGCGTAGACTTGGCACAAGTGCCTTCATTTGCTCCTTGTTCCTTCCCCTCCTTTCTGAGAGTCAACTGCAAATCCAGCTCCACCAAACACTTCTGTCCATGCACAACTATGTATCTAAACACTTTGATTCCTTGTCCTGAACATTATGTCGTTATTCCAGAAACCTCTTAATTATGTTTTTAAGAATGCAAACATCACTTCCTCTAAATTGCAGGTAGAAGTCACTTCTACCACAAGCAGTCTTTGGGCTTCTACAATAGCACTTGCTAGTAAGTTATAATTCAACATTATAAGGAAAGCAGAGTTCAAATTGCACCATCCTTGATAATGACCAAAAGTGAACCTCTCCCCACCACCCAGAGCAACACAGAAATCAGTGTCTATGGACCTCTTTCAGAATGCAGTCACATTTCTCCTTCTGACATTTCTTGAATTTATAAGGTCCTTGAATAATAAGGGCCTTATTATTATGTAGAACATTGTGTATCTCTGTATGTGTATCTCCTACACTTTAACAAAGCTTTATCTCTGCTTCTAATTTCCAATTCTGGCTACCAGCTTGAATTTCTGCCTCCACCTCGGAATAGACCCTACCCCTGTTTTGCCAAATGAAGTGGGAGATATTGAAGTTTGTCCCTGAATATCATTGTAGCTAGACTCTTATTGCCACTAAGACTAAGCCCTTCCACTCGACCCTGGTCTTCCTGGATGTTTAGTAGCATGCATGCTGGCTCAGTCATTATGAACTCCAAATTAATAACATCCTGTCTGGACAGTAGCCAGTGATTTTAATAATCCTGATATATTGTGTTTGCTAAGTACACTAACTAAGCACCACTCTCCACATCTGTAGTGAAGTCAGCACCTACAGCATCTTTCCCACCTCTTGGTTGCATTTTATTACGGCTCTAGTCCCTCCTAATTTACCCCATTTATGTCTCACTGAATCCTCATGTGTGGCAGGTGTAAGTGATGATTTCCACAGGAAGAAATAAAATAGAGTCTATTTCTTTAACTCTGTTCAGTATTTTTTAAATAATAGTTGAGGAAATGTGGTTATTTAGAAAGAAAAGAGTTTGCAGAGCCTTTGTTATTTCTCTATAAATAAACACTCATCCCAGAAAGCTTCATAAAGGACAGACCGAAGACATGCAATGTTACTTTTTATAACACCACCTTGGGAAATTGTGTGTGAAGAAGAACAAAAGGAAAAGAAGCTTTCAGACCAAACCTCTCACATTAAAAAAGCTTGATTCCTTCCATTTCAGTAATGTGTGGGGCTTCCACCATGAACTCCAACAGAGCTTGCCCTTCTTAGCACAAGGTTACTTAGATAAGCCATTTTCACTGTATTACTTCCCTGGTCCCATCCAATTTAATGCTTTTAATTTAACCACTCCCTCTTTTTCAGGATGTTCATGCTTCCTCCTTGCCCAGTGCAAAATATCTTTAGCTTTCCTTTGAAAATGGCCCCAGGAAGTAGGCTTGCCAAAGTCTAATAGACTAATCAGATATGGTTCTCAAATGTTAAACACCACACTGACATTCAAAAATTCGTCTTGGGTCTCATACAAGGAGAAAAAAAAAATCACGCTACTTAGAGCTCAGAAAAGCAGATCATCTCCTGCATGAGGGTATGAAAGCCGTCTGGTTCCCAGCAGCCTGCTCAGATCTCAGTCAAAGAAGAAAGAATGTCACATATTCTGGGGTAAAACTACATTGGATTGGTTTTAAAAGAATTCTGAAGAGAATAGTTTTCAACAGTATTTGCAAATAATCATGACTACATTTACAAATATATTTAATTCTCAGAATATGTGTGTCAGTCCCATTTATCATGGATTGCAGGATCATAGCACTAGGAAGAAAATCAGAAGTAACAATGTGCCCATTCAGTTATGGAGTTATTAAGTAGTGAGGAACTGATATACTAATTCCAAATTTACTCTACCACTTTCTATCTTATATCTTTTCAGAAAGAAGGTTATGGACTAAATAACTATTTGTTAACATGACAATTACTCCCAAGAAAATGGGAACATTCAAAGATGGAGCTATGTCAAATCCATCTTCACATGGCAGACACCTAGCATGTATTATAGTTTATTTTAGGAATACTTAACAGTATTTGTTGAAAGAATGCATTAAAATAATTCTGAACACAAAGAGTCCAAATATGCAGGAGTCTTTCTCCTTTGGAATACACATTTACGCTGAAAACCTTCCCTCCTTTTTTGTACCTCTTGCCTCAGTTTGCCTCACAAGGTCATACTCTTTAAGGGCTATGATTTTTATTGCTGTGATGTTTTGTTCTTAAATTTGGTCTTAAGGCCTCTCCATTCAGAGTGGCCATAAGCCAAGACAGGAGAGCCCTGACAGGGGCTGGGGAGTCAGGTTTGGAGTGTTGGTCATTTGAGACACAATGAGGTCATGACACCAACACGTACAAAACAGAAGACATGTAATAGTCACAGATCCCGGAGACATGGCGCCATGCAGATGGGGGGCTGGAGGCCCTGTGGAGCTCAGTCAGCACAGGGCAGAGAGAGCCTCTGGGAAGTCCTCCACTTTCTCATGTAGCTTTCCATGGGGGCTGTGGACCACGTGCAGGGCAGAGGTCTCTGCTGTTGGCCATTTCAGCAGCAGCAGCAGCTACAGCGCACATGATTTTTTGTGTCATTGGGATGGAAAATAAATGAGCCCCATATCACAACCAAACACACAGGCTGGGAAGTTTTAATTAGGTCAAAGCTGGCACGGTAAAACTGATCCCTTAACAACTTATCTCAGGCCTAGAAATGAATGTTGAGGCACCAACTATATTAAATAAATATGGCAAGAGTGTTGATGTTTTGTTGGTGTGTACATACATTCACTCTGAGTATTAAGTCTCCACTGTATGCCATGTGGGTTCAACCACTTCTCCTCTATACCCTGAACTGAAAGCTTGTTACATGAGGTCAAGATAGAGATGGCCCATGCTCAATTTTACATAAAACATAGTTCTCTCAACTAAGGCAGTATATAACTTGAATCTGCCAGAGATCACGTATGTATGACTGTCACATACATTATGGAAGAAACAAGATAGGGGAAAGCTGTGGTAGTGACATTTGACCTATTTCTCCACTGTGCTTAAAATACACTGGTGGGCATAAAGTTCATGTGCAATTTCCATACCAAACTAATTAAAGCTGCACATGAACTTTATGTCCACCCAGTATATTAAAAAATAGTTCCCATTTTAGTAAATTCTCTTCACTCAACACCTACCACACATTCTCACATCAATAATCCAAACCAACTTTTCTGATCTTGCTCTCTGATCCTTACCAAAACTAAGTGGTAAAATCACAATCTCCATGGGTTTTGGATATTTCAGTGGGACCAATATGCAACCAAAACGCATCCCTCGAGAACTCTTAAATTCTATCATTGTTGTGGCAGCTGTAACCCTATCTTGAATGGGAAAACAGATTTTGCTTGAAAGATTTATCCTTGTCATATAAGATGGCTTTAGAGCCATGCAAACCATTTATTGACCTGACACTGAGGTTGTATTTTTTCTTTGAGGGGAAAAAACAAAGGCTTTTATGGACTTTGATGAGCAAAGGGATGCCTATAGCAGCACCCCCTGTTAAGGGGAGAAGAAGAGACGTCCAGCAGAGAAATATAAATAGACAGCTCTCACCCAGACCTCCCTTTTCCTTTGCACAAACTAATTTCTTTTACTCTTGCTTCATCTTTTAGGGCTCCTGATCTTCAGGATGGCTCCATATAAAAACCTATTACTAAAAACACTAAAACTAAAGCTATACTTCTCCCATGGGACATTACATTTTTCAGAAATCAAGCTGAAGGAACCAATTGACTAGGTAGGATTTCAAGCATGTCAAACATACCAGCTAGCCTCTTAGAGGAGTTTCATTAAGAAATCTTTTCCTTTACTTATGCTATGGAAGAAAGTAAGTGAGAATAAAAATAATAAGGCTAGGACTGTGAGTTTCTTGAAGGCTAAGACCTTTCAATGTAGCCAACCAGGGCATAAAGTGACCTCAACTATTAAAAGTAATAGTGCAGAAATGAACAATAGCAAGTTGGTGCTTCCAGATTTTTTTTTTTTTTTTGTACTAAGTTTCTTTGGTTCTACACTAGACCATTTCTCTGCTCTGATAATTCTTTAACTGCATTCTAAATCAGGGCTTGGTTTGTGCTTGAGGTGGATGAACTCTCATCTAGCCATCAATTCAAAGACTTTTTGGATTAATTCTTTTCTGGTTCTTTGTTAGTTTCTACTAACTTCTCACTTTTTTTATGGTACCCATAATTTAGGAGAGGAAATAAAATTATTCACTATAAGGAATTTAAGATTAGGGCTATCATATACTAGGGCTGCAAAAGCCATTACTTGTCTGTTAATCTAAAAATCTGCTAACATAAATGAAGAAACCAACTGCTGGAGATAAGTGGATTGCTGAAAGTTCAAATCATTGCTTATAGAAGAATTGCCTATTATTTATGGGAATAAAAAAAAATCTAGTTTGGATCTCACTGTATCTCCCACATAGATGTTCCATTCTTATTCAAGCCAATGCTGTAATTTACCTGTTTTCTACCAGGAAGTCTCAACACACTGGTTGGTAGGTGTGTTAGAGACTACCAAACTGAGTATGTTTCTGTCTCTCCCAGTCCTCAGCATCATGCTATAATATTTATAGGAGAGAAGATAGTAGACAATATTATAAATGACCATGAGGATAAAGCTATATGAAGCCCTCAAGTGCACAAACTCTACTTTGACCCAGCTACCATTTTTCTGTTTGTACCATTTAAGAAGTGAACACATGAGAGACATTGTGAAAGGGAAAAATATTATTTCATCTAGGCTTATATCCAAAGTTTTTTTTAGTTGTCGTGTTTGAAAGGCCATCTAGGCCTATGAGATTTCTTTTTACCCCTTAAGCCTAAACCTAAATTTAAGGATTTAACCACCCTCTGGTTAGCCTAATCCATCCTCTGGATCAGCTGACCTTTCATGCAGAAGCCATGTTGTTTTACTCCTCAGTGAGAGATAAACCAAAAGATGATGGTGTCTCTTACTGTACAGACCAAAAACCTTGACCCAAATTATATGAATGGAGAGAGAGCATGTATCTATGATATGTTAATATATGTGACAATCCTGCCCAAAGGTAATATTTATGAGTCAGCATCATGGACACAGATCAATCAGGATGTACCTTAAGGTCAGCTAATGTCTCCACAGAAATCATGGGAGTGGGGCTGAGAGCAATTAGAAGCAGCAGAAAGAACTAATACTCTGCTCAATATCTAAAAATGTGCATTTACTTCTTGAAGACTTAAATAATATTACCAATCCTCAATCTTTAGGGGTCAATAGAAATAGTTAACATTCACCTGGAATGATTTACATATAGAGATTCAATATAAAATATATGATTTGATGCAAAAGTCATTTGTAACATAAAGTTCCTTTGTCTATGGAAAATGTGCGTGTCGTGGAAATGTATAGACTGCACATATTTAGTTTAACGTTTACAAGGCAATTCTATTCTATGTAGTTGAGAACTAGAAATTTAGTCTCAAGAATTTCGTCATCACAAACACAGAAGTTTTCTCCGGGCAATAAACAAAGGTCAACTAATGTCCCTGGTCTTTGTTTTTAGAAAAGGTCAAATAGTGGCCTTAAATCTCCTTTAACAACAAAAACATACTCAAAGAGTACAAGGTCCAATCATTTATGTTTTACTCTGATATGTTGGCACTGGTTCAGTGCAAATGACCTGCTTTTGTACAGTGATGTTTTGCAAGGCTTTGGAGCAATTGGCTTGAAATTCAGAACACTTATCTCTGAGTTTCATGCTTCTGGTAAAGGAAGGAGGGCTTTTGTGGAAATTTATCCCGTAGTTTCTATCAAACTCTCACCTCCATATAGTTTTTAAAAATGAGAACACAGATTGTCAACTTTAGTTTTTGCTCTAAATGAAAGTAAGTTTATATTGAACCTATTACATAGGATCAGCTTGGTGATGGAAACATTCATAATTATGCATTCCCCTCATGAAATCATTTTAATCAACAATCAACACTTAAAACATCACATTCTATTCAAGTCCTGAAAATCAGGAAAGACAGCACCTTAATGGAAGCCAAGCATTATTATGTTGCTTAAATTCTTTAAATTAAAAGTCCTATTTTTGTTTAACTCAGTTATACTCAGTTTTTCAGGTTAATCTAGTTTCCCTCATTTTGAAACTTTCCTAAATTGGGCAGATGAGTCTACGTAGAGACAGCATTAGGATAGTGGCTAAATAGCAGATTCTGACCTCAAATCTTACAACTGGAATCCTGATTTGATCACCTGCTACTTATATAACCTTGGGGAATTTCCTTAATTTCTTTGTGTCTGAGTTTTCTCATTGAAGAAATACAATATACAAACATGTCTGTCTCATAAGGTGGTGACAAAGACAATATTTAAAAATGTACATAAAAGGCTTACAATTTTTTATTATGCATAACAAATCTATAATTAAATTTCAGAGTTGAAGTATAATAATAGATGATGGAAAGGTTATTTCTACAGTACTTTTCTATCCTATGAACTATACACGAATTAGCTCTTAGGAAACTATTTTAGAAAATCTAAGGCAGCATCTCATCAAAAGTCAAAGGGTGTGGTATACAACATGTGGGTATTTAAGGAAAACAAGGAGCAGCATAGACCAAAATGGAGTTGAGCTTCTCACCTTGGCAATTGGGTTGTTTTAGGAGAAATCAATCTCCTTTTTCTAAGTGTCTCTTCTTTAAATTAGGTGCAATTATCTGCATCTTCTTTACAGTGTTAAAGAGGCCAAAACATCTTCCCCTGAAAAGTTATACTGTAGTTTAATATTATTTTCTCAAAGGCACTCACAAGAGATGTGGAATTTTAAAACTTTAAGAAATAGAAAGGATGGGGAAGTTCCATCACTATGTAGTATGAGTACCTGAGTATCGGTATTTACTTTCAGCATTAAAAATCAAACTTGTATTTTGAGAGCTCCAATATAAAAACCAGGATAAAATTTAACTTAAAAATCCCATCAGCTTTGACATTGGTTAAATATGTATGCATAAGTGTTCTTATCAAATAGATGACTTAATTAAATTACATTTTGTAATTATAATGCAGATATTTCATCAATAAATTAAAATATTATGTATTAAAACTCCAAATTATTTTTGGGTTTTATTGAAATAAAAATTCTCTCATAGCTAATGAGACACTATGACATTTATATTTGCATATTTATTGTAAAGTGTTTTATACAGCACTTACACAATTATCAAATTTTGTGCAGGATTTTATAACTTTTTTTACTTTATTTACTTTTATTTTAATTATTGATAATACTAAGGAAGCTTGATATTAACATAGTCCTTTTTTTGGTATTTCTTTTTTTTACTGTTGGGGAATCATAGAGGGTACAAAGAACCAGGTTATTTTGATATTCTTGATGAATATTTTCATGCTCTTTTTTTTCCTTTTTTTAAAAAATTAAATCATAAGGAGGTAGATGATGTGTACCTTAATGCATTTATGGAGTACAATGGATGAATCCAGACACTTATCATCATTTGATCTTTGATAAGCCTATCAGAAATATAAATTAGGGGAGGGCGGAGGCAAGATGGCCCATGGATGCCAGCTTTCCATAAAGGTTCCTGTTCAGAAGGAGAGTTAAAAGACAGAAGTTGAGCAAGTAAGTCAATGTTTTGGACAATGCACATCAACCCTGCTGAGGCAAGTGACAACCCCAAATAATAGGTGCAAAATCCATTGCCAAGTGGAGGGGAGTCTCCTTCCCCATGTGAACAGTTTACAATATACTCTATACAAACAAATGAGCAGAGTTCAGATCCACTCCTATTTTATCCCATGAGAAAGACCCTCTAAACACCAGAACTCCTTCTCTAGAGAGGACTTATGAATGTGTCATGGCACTCTCCCTCCAGGTATAAAACTGTATATATTCTCTACCTGCAATTCTGAACTCACAGCACTACCCTCCATCTCACCCCGAGGTCTGAAGGCCTGTCCCCATGGAGTCCAGATCTTGGGCATTTTCTCGAGAAGTGTTGACAGGACATAGGCTGTTGCTGGTCTTACAGCAGGGGAGTAAGGATAAGATGGTGAACTAAGGGAACCATACAGGAGAGGGAGAGGTGGTGCCCTCCAGCACAGAACAGCACCAGCACCAGTGGGAACAATAGGGCTCACACTCCTGGGGATACTTTGGAAAGACACTCCCTGATTCTCTGGGCCACCAGATGAAGCCAGGCATCTTCTCCGGTGGCAGCCACTGGTGGAACAGATCTGGGATGGAAATGCAGGCCCCATGAGTAAAGGGCATGCCTGATGTGGTACCTGTCTAGGCAGGCCAGTGGAGACACATGTAGAGACGGCATACTCCCAGGGCAGGGCTGAGCCAGAAGTACTGCTTTAGTGAGACTAAGAAGCACCCAGGTCTATGGGGATCATAGCTGAGTGTGAGCTCAAACCACCCCCACCACAACACAGACTGCAGCCAAGAAAGACACACCAGCTCTTGGCAGCAGCACAGACCAGGGCTGAGTCACAGTTTCTGTGAACATAAACAGCGTATGATCTGCAGGGGAATATAGCCATGACAGAAAGAAATTATGCAAAATTGTTCTGTTCTGTCAACAACATCAATCAGGGGTGGGGCTGGAATTGAGTGAACTGACCCAGTCTCCATTAAGCACCTGAGGTTGTCAGGCCTCAGCTCCCCCTGCCAGATAGTGGCAGAGACTAGTGGCTTGGCAAGGAGACATAGATCTCCCTGTGACTCAGGCAGAAACCCCTGGAGCATCTGCTCATTAGAGGGAACTGGGTCACAGCCCTGCAGGGTTACCAGTAACTGGGTGTGACAAAGGTGCAAGGTGGGGATGGGGGCATCAAACTTCCCAGACTAATTCATTTGCTAGGTAGGTCCTTCTGACTTCATGGAGCACCAGAGTGAGTCATACTTGAGCTACCAGCAGATCCCCTGGATCTAGGTGCTAGGGACATTTTGAATTCTCCCACTTGAGACTGGTGCTGACTGGGACAATTGATTTGGACATCTTGAACTGGCCAAGTATGGGTGTGAGGAAGGTAGGAAGGTTTGATTTTCCTTTTCCAGTTGTTGCTCGTGAGGGTGGGTTGACTTAATTGCTGGTATTTCTCCACAGCTGAGACGTCAACCCAGAGTAACTGATTCACTAGGGTAAGACAGAGAATAGCTGAAAATAAGATAGAGCCACTTAGCCCCACCACACCAAACAGGTCCCCAGTTTCTCAGGCCATAGCACTGTATTGATCATTTGCAAAGCTCTAGGTTAAAAGGTACAGACACTAGTCCCAGCTCTTAGGCAAAGAGCTAGTTAATCACTACTCTAGGAGCTCCCAATGCAACTTCACATTATCTGCTCATCTAGCCAAATGGTATAAAATAATCATGGGGCGGAGTCAGTGGAATAAGTCTGGTAACATGAATAACCAGAGTAGATCAACTTCCCCAAGGAATGATATGGTGGACACAACTGAAGATCCTATTCATAAACAGGTGGCTAAGATGTCAGAAATTAAATTCAGAATTTAGATTGAAAATAAGATTAATAGAATGGAGGTAAAGTTGAAATTAGAAATTCAAGGAACATTTCAAAAGTTGTCTCAAGAATTCAATGAATTGAAAGACAAAATGGCCAAAGATTTTGACACATCCCCACAAGATTTTGCATGCCTCAAAGGTCTGAGAAATACAGTAGAATCTCTCAGTAACAGAATGGGGCATGCAAAGGAATGAATTTCTGACATTGAAGACAATGCTTTTGAATACTTCCAAATGCTCCAAGAGGAAGAGAAGAGGAGAGGAAAAATGGATCATTCTCTTAGAGAGCTCTGGGATAATTCAATGAAAACTAATTTTCACCTTATAGGAATTCCTGAAGGTAACAAGGTGCTTTGAAAGGCATAGAGGCTCTTCTTCATGAGATAATGAAGGAGAATTTTCCAGACATGTCAAAAGACTCTAAAATTCAGATAGCAAACAGTTTCAGAATGCCAGCATAACTCAAACCAAATAATACATGTACTAGGCACATTATAATTAACTTTGCCAAAGTTAAAATTAAGAAGAAAATTCTGCAAGCAGCCAGACATAATAAAACCATAATTTACAAGGGGAAGAATATTAGAATGGCCTCAGATCTCTCTGCTGAAAACTTTCAAGCTAGAAGAGGGTGGCCATCAACTTTTCATCTCCTAAAACAAAATAACTATCAACCCAGGATCTTCTATCCAGTGAAACTGAGTTTCATTTATAATGGAGAAATTAAATACTATAATGACATTCATATGTTGATGAGATTTGCCATAACTAAACCAGTTCTCCAGGGTATTCTCAGACCTATCCTCCATAATGACCAGTGCAATCGTCCACTACAAAAGTAAACTCGCTCAGAAACTTTTGATCAATTCCAACTTCCACAGTGGTAAAAGGATTAAAAATCACCCCTGGACTTTCAAAAAATCTTGATACCCAAAATTCTACCAGGCTTACCAATATTTGCAATTAATGTGAATGGCTTAAATTGTCTTCTTAATAAGTTGACTGAATATAAAAACTCAGGCCAGATATGTGCACCATACAAGAATTTCATCTTACCTTAAGAGATAAATAGAGACTCAGGGTGAAGGGATGCTCATCTATATATCAAACAAATGGAAATCAGAAAAAAGCAGGTATTGCAATTTTATTCACAGATACAATAGGCTTTAAACCAACAAAGGTAAGGAAAGATAAGAATGGTCACTTCATATTTGTTAAAGGTAACCCTCAACATCATGAGATTTCAAGTATTAACATTTGTGCACCCAACCATAATTCACTTCAATTTATAAGAGACACTCTAACAGACATGAGCAACTTGATTTCCTCCAGCACTGTAATAGTTAGAGATTTTAACAGTCCTTTGGCAGTGTTGTATAGATTCCCAAAAACAAGCTAAGTAAAGAAATTTTAGGCTTAAAGTTAACCATTGAACTGGATTTAACAGACATCTACATAACATTTCATCCTAACAAAAGGGAATACACATTCTTCTCATTATCCCATGGAACATACTCCAGAATTGATCATCACATGGTGGGTCAGAAGTCTAACCTCAGCAAATTTAAAAGAATAGAAATTATTCACTGCATCTTCTCAGACCATTATGGAATAAAAGTGAACTCAGTAACAACAGGAATATGCTAGGCATACAAAAACATGGAAACTAAATAACTATATGGTGAATAATAGCTGGGTCATAGATGAGATTAAGAAGGAAATTACCAAATTTTTGTAACAAAACGACAATGAAGACACGAATTATTAGTACCTCTGGGGTATTGCAAAGGCAGTCCTAAGAGAGAAATTTGTAGCACTGCAAGCCTTCCTCAAGAGAATGGAAAGAGAAGTTAACAAATTAACGGGACATTTCAAGCAACTGGAAAAGAAAGAACATTCCAATCCCACACCCAGCAGAAGAAAAGAAATAACCAATATTAGAGCAGAATTAAATGAAATTGAAAATAAAAGATTATAGAACAGATCAATAAATCAAAAAGTTGGTTTTTTGAAAAGGTCAATAAAATAGATAAACCTTTGGCCAGCCTAACCAAGAAAAAAAGAGTAAAATCTCTAATCTCATCAATCAGAAATGGTAAAGATGAAATAACAACAGATACCTTAGAAATTCAAAAAATCCTTAATGAATATTACAAGAAACTTTATTCCCAGAAATATGAAAATCTGAAGGAAATCGACCAATACTTGGAAGCACACCACCTCCCAAGACTCAGCCAGAATGAAGTGGAAATGTTGAACATACCTAAATCAAGTTCTGAAATAGCATCAACTGTACAAAATCTCCCTAAAAAGAAAATCCCAGGACCAGATGGCTTCACATCAGAGTTCTATCAAACCTTCAAAGAAGACCTAGTACCCATACTACTCAACCTTTTCCAAAATATAGAAAAAGACAGAATACTACCAAACACATTCCATGAAGCAAACATCACCTTGATACTAAAACCAGGAAAGGACCCAACAAGAAAAGAAAATTATAGACCAATATCACTAATGAATATTGATGGGAAAATATTCAACAAGATCCTAACCAACAGAATCCAGCAACACATCAAACAAATTATATACCATGACCAAGTGGGTTTTATCCCAGGATCTCAAGGATGGTTCAACATATGTAAATCTATAAATATAATTCATCACATAAACAAATTAAAAAATGAAGACCATATGATTCTCTCAATTGATGCAGAAAAAGCTTTTGATAACATCCAGCATCCCTTTATGATCAGAACCCTTAAGAAAATTGGTATAGAATGGACATATCTTAAACTGATAGAGGCCATCTATAGCAAACCCATAGCCAACATTGTATTGAATGGAGTTAAATTGAAATCATTTCCACTCAGATCAGGAAACAGGCAAGGTTGCCCATTGTCTCCACTGCTTTTTAACACTGTAATTGAAGTCTTAGCCATCACAATTAGGGAAGACAATGCAATCAAAGGTATCCACATACGGTCAAAAGAGATCAAACTTTCACTCTTGGCAGATGATATGATTGTATATCTGGAAAACAACAAGGATTTTATTACAAAACTCTTAGAAGTGATCGAGGAATACAGCAGGGTCTCAGGTTACAAAATTGACACTCATAATCTGTAGCCTTTATAAATACCAACAGCAGCCAAGCTGAAAAAGCAGTGAAGGACTCTATTCCATTCACAGTAGTGCCAAAGAAGATGAAATCTTTGGGAGTTTACCTACTAAAAAGTATGAAAGATCTCTACAAAGGGAAGTATGAAACTCTAAGAAAAGAAATAGCTGAAGATGTTAACAAATGGAAAAACATATCATGCTCATGTCTGGGAAGAATCAACATTACTAAAATGTCCATATTACCCAAAGCAATATACAATTTTAATGCAATACCTATTAAAGCTCCACTGTCATACTTTAAAGATCTCGAAAAAATAATACTTTGTTTTATATGGAATCAGAAAAAAACCTCAAATAGCCAAGACATTACTCAGAAATAAAAACAAAGCAGAAGGAATTATGCTACCAGACCTCAGACTATACTATAAATTGATAGTGACCAAAACACACAGTACTGGCACAAATCCAGAGAGGTAGATGTATGGAACAGAAGAGAGAACCAAGAGATAAACCCAGCTACTTATCATTATCTGATCTTTGACAAGCCAATTTAAACATTCAGTGGGAAAAATACTCCCTATTTAACAAATGGTGCTGGGTGACTGGTTGGTGACCTTAGAAGACTGAAACTAGACCCACACCTTTTACCATTAACTAAGATAGACTCTCACTGAATTAAGAATTTAAACTTAAGACATGAAACTATAAAAATACTAGAATAAAGTACAGGGAAAACACTTGAAGAAATAACCCTGGGTGAATATTTCATGGGGAGGACTCCAGGGCAATTGAAGCAACACCAAAAATACATTACTGGGACCTGATCAAACTAAAAAGTTTCTGCACAGCCAAGAATACAGTAAAGGATATAAACATCCCTCAGAATGGGAGAAGATCTTTTCTGGTTATGTTTCCAACAAAGGTTTAATAACCAGAATCCACAGAGAACTCAAACATATTAGCAAGAAAAAAAACACGTGATCCCATCTCAGGGAGGGCAAGGGACTTGAAGAGAAATTTCTCTCAAGAAGACAAGAGCACAGCCTAGAGACACATGAAAAAATGCTCATCATCCTTAATCATCAGAGAAATGCAAATTGAAATTACTTTGAGATATCATCTAACTCCAGTAAGATTAGCCCATATCACAAAAATCCCAAAACCAGAGATGTTGGCGTGGATGTGGAGAAAGGGAACACTTTTACACTGCTGGTGGGATTGCAAACTAATATGTACCTTTTGGAAAGATGTTTGGAGAACACTTACAGATCTAAAAATAGACCTGCCATTCAATCCTACAATTCCTCACTAGGTATATGTCCAGAAGACCAAAAATCTATTATAACAAAGATATTTGTACCAGAATGTTTATTGCAGTCCAATTCATAATTGCTAAGTCATGGAAGAAGCCCAAGTGCTCATTGACCCATGAATGGATCAATATATTGTAGTATATGTACACCATGGAATATTATGCAGCCTTAAAGAAAGATGGAGACTTTATCTCTTTCATGTTTGCATGGATAGAGCTGAAATATGTTTTTCTTAGCAAAGTATCTCAAGGATGGAGGAAAAAGTATCCAATGTACTCAGCCGAAGAAGAAGGGGAAAGAGGAGAGGGAGGTGAAGGGAGGTGGGATGATGGGCTGTGGATGGGTCATTGGTGGAACCACACCTACGATGCATCTTATAAGGGTACATGTGAAATTTACTAAATGCAGAACATAAATGTCTTAACACAATAACTAAAATACTGTGAAGGCTATGTTAATCAGTTTGATGAAAATATTTCAAATTGTATACAAAACCAGCACTTTGTACCGCATGATTGCACTTATGTACATAGCTATAATTTAATAATATATATTTATACATACAATATGTATATATATATTTTCATATATATATGTTGGGGAAATTTTCCCAATTTAACAAATGTTACTGGGAAAACTGGATGGCTACTTGTAGAAGACTGAAAGTGGACCCCCACCTTTCACCATTAACAAAAATTGACTATCACTGGATAAACATTTTAAGACATGAAACTATAAAGATTCTTGGAGAGTGTGAAGGAGAACCACTTGAAGAAATTGGTCTGGGAGAATACTTGATGAGGACGACTCCCTGGGCAATTGAAGCAACACCAAAAATACATTACTGGGATCTTATCAAACTAAAAAACTTCTCCACAGCCAAGAACAAAGCAAGTAAAGCAAGCTGACAGCCCACAGAATGGGAAAGGATATTTACAGGTTGTTTCTGACAAAGGTTTGATAACCAGAATCCACAGAGAAATCAAACATATTAATAAGATTCCCATTTCATTGTGGGCAAGGGACTTGAACAGAACCTTCTCTGAAGAAGACAGGTGCATGGACTATAGGCACCTGAAAAAATGTCCATCATCTTTAATCATCTGAGAAATGCAAATCCAAACCACTTTGGGATATCATCTAACTCCAGTAAGAGTTAGATGACAGGGATATCATCTAACTCCTGTTTTGTTATGTAGTAGCCCACATAACAAAATCCCACAAGTACAGATGTTGGCAGGGATGTGGAGAAAAAGGAACACTTCTACACTGTTGGTGGGAGTGCAAGCTAGTACATCCCTTTTGGAAAAAAAGATATAGAGAATACTCAGGGATCTAAAAGTAGACTTGCCGTTTAATCCTGCAATTCCTCTACTAGGTGTATATCCAAAAGACCGAAAATCACTTTACAACAAAGATATTTACACAGGATTTTATAGTTTAAATGAGCATATGTGGAAAGACAAAATCAATGCCAAGCCTGATGTTTAGAGAACTTTAAAATGCTGCCCTATCTAGCAAAAAGTGACACTTAGACGTATTCTTCCCTATTGCTCTGATATTTAATTTAACTGCATAAAGATGATTCTCAGCTCAAATTTATTTTGTTCATAGTTTTGCATCCACCACCCCCTGTTGATTAGGGGTACAAGTGTCCTTCTTTCACTTCTTGCACTTACAAAAAAAAAAAGCAATTGACTCTTCCCTGCAGTCATGATCTTGAGTGACACACCCACAGTATAATCTATGTGAGAAGGAAAAGGATCTCACAATGATTGAACATAACGTCAGCTGTCCAAAGAGCCTCCCTCTATGAGCTGCACCACCTGCACCCTGGAAATCACCTCCAGTTTTCTAAAGCAATATGGTGTTCCACTGACATCCAATGTATCTTATTAGACTAGGACCTCATTCTTAAGGCTAATCTCTAGCAGTCATCCAACTTAAATTTTGATTTACCTTTTGCACTGAATGTACAGTTTTGTTTCTTGCTTCACATAAGAACAAATTTTTCCCAGTCCCAAGGATTTTCTCTTAGCCTTCATTTTGAACAAATGCATTTTCTCCCCTTTTCTTTCAATCTGCTACCTCCTGCCTCTGTGCCAACAGAACGTTCTTTATCATTCCGAGCCTCAGTTGTTCCTGGGCTCTCTGTGCTCACAGAATATCCAGTCCACCTCTGGACCAAGCTGTCAGTTGAAATCTAACATAGAGCTCCGAACAATAAACCACAAACTTATGATATAAAAATAGGAATGAAGAGAAAAATTTAAAGATAAATCTCTTTGTTGAGTATAGATTTTACCATTTGCCCCAAATCAGCATGAAAATAGAACATAGTGAAACTGTTAAAAGAATGTATTATGGCATCAAACCACTCAAACAAATTCTAAGGGATTGTCAATATTACAGAATTTTATATAGGTCAAACATTCTAGAAATTTTGAAACCACCTGCAATAGTACATTTAATGATTTTTAAAACTATTGAAAAAGTTCCCCCAAACCCCCAAATTTAAATAGACAGTGAAGAAGTCATTGCTTTCTTCTTAAAGACACTAAGATGCAGTGCCATGAACAACTTCCAAGAATCTACAGCAAAGCATTTCGGTTGCCTGCCTTCCCACCCTGAAGACTTTATTTTCCCGCTTCAACCCTGGTTGTCCTATATAAAGACTTAGTTACTATTTGCCTCTCCAATATTTGATTAAGCCCAATATCAGTTTTTATTTAAGATACAAAACAGGAGCTCACTTGGATTTTTTAACTTTAAAAAAAGAAATAAGCTAAAGGTTTATGTAGTGAAATTTATAGATAGTAATTGTTATAGATAATATTGATGAACTTGGAAAAACCTACTTCCATGTCATCTCATCAAGACATAAAACATTTCCCTCCTCCTACTAAATAGATCACATTTTTTCAGCTTGTTTGTCCAATAAATTTTATTAAGTGATGAACATGTTACATGTGTGATTATAATGTCTTCTCTAGAGAGTACATTTTTTGTATATTGGCTGCTTTTATGTATGAACCTACTTGGTCTCAAGATAACAATCAGTCATTTTTTTATATATATATGACATTATTAAACTGTCATTTATCTTGAACATAAAGTGAGATTGGAAGAGTACCATTTTAGGAAGAAGGTATTTGTTTATATTTATTTACCTATATAAATAAAGGATTTTGAGAAAAAAAAATTTCAGTAAGACTTCTAAATATAGTTGTAGTACACGTGTTAACCGAAGTTTCACTGTTACAAAGTAGTCAAAGTTATGTGCCTTCCCTAAGAGCCATCTACTACTAAGTAAATTATCAAGGGAATAAAGTGTCTAGTGGGAGTTTGAAACAGGACTAAATGGTCTCTAGGAACCATTTCAGCCCTAGGATATTTTGATCTAGCAATTGAGAAGATAATGAGGCAAAACTATTGTTTTAGAACTTACGTACCAAGCTGTATACGGAGGGTATTATACTTAAAATTTTGTTTAACTGTAATAATAATTCTGTGACAAAGTTAATACTATCAATATATCTAATTTTCCTAAAGAAAAATAGATTGACCAATCCATGCTGGAGTTAAGTGGCTGACATCAGAATTGAATGTAGATATAACTGACACAAAGCTTTCAACATTTACTTTTTTTATAGATGTCTCTCATGCTTTATTCCTTTATAAATTGAAATTTTTATTTCCTGTTCATTTGTGTCCTCAAACTAGCTGAGCTTTTTAATGCTATGCAAAAACTATTAAAATAATTTACATAAGTGTCCCTTTTCTCACAGGTAAATTTTACTGATGAAATTGAGATCCGTTCCTTATCCACAAAGCTCCTTTTCCTTTAACTTTTTTTAATAATGCTGGCCTACACAACACAGGTTGTTAGAAACACATTCACAATTAGTTTTTGTCAGTGGTACAACAGGAACAGAAGCAATTTGCTCTAACAACTTAATTAGCATCAAAGTTTAGATATATACGTTTCCCCCTTATCACAGCTAGGAACAAACTCTAAGGGTACCAAGCAGGTCGTACTCTAAATGGGGAAGAAGGACGGTACAAGGCCCAGTACCAGCACAGCAGCTGAAGTTGAAGCCTTCTTACCAAGTCTCTTGGAACAAAAGCAGATGGCAACATCCACACTCTCTTCTTACTCACTGTGCTGGAAATGTGCTCTTGCTCAAGTGGAGGGTTGAAAAGATTTTAAGTAGTCATTTGTTATCACATATTATGGCACTAATATAAAATGAAGGAACTATTTTCCATGACAAAATGCTAATAAGAGTCTCTGCTAATGAGATTTTTGTCATATTAATGAAAATAAATGCCAATATGATATAAAACTATTAGGAATAAAAATAGCTAATGTGGCAGCCCTCATAATGTGGGAAAAATACTGAATACAAAGTAAAAATATCAGGAGTATGCCAGTGTGTGTGTGTGCAAGAGAGAGAGAAACAGAGAGAGATTAAAAGAAATCTCAAATTATTTCAATCACATCAAAGATATAGAATGAAAAGCAATTAAAGAAAATGACAAAGATCATATTAAATATACACAGAAACAAAAAGGAGATCCAAATGAAAAGGATCTCTTCACATCACAATCCTGAAATTTATTTTTGGACAATTAATTTATATATTTATTACTCATAAGAACTCATAGTAATACTCATAACAAGAAATTCTTATGATGCATCATGTTCTTGAATAAATCAGTGTTTTTTTAACATGATGAAAAGAGAATCTACTCACTTTCTTAAGAAAATATTTATATCAATTGTTATTTAATTATTTAGAAAATCTGAAAGCTAGAAGGTCCCAGAACGACATTTATTCATATTGGGCTACTTCCCTTTGATCTACCACCAACTTTAATGTTTAATGATGGATAACAACATTATCAAGAAAAAAAATATTTACTTTGCATCTGCCAATAAATTACATGTGACAAATTATAAGTAAGAATCATTTATTCAAAAAGTGTTTGCTGACTGTTAATTGATAACATAACCACTTTAAAAGGTAGGTATTAATTCTGAAAAATAAAGACTAACAACTTGCCTACATGATAAAAATGGACATTATAAATTACTATTAATTAATCAGATTTGGGTGACATAGTAAGAAGACGCTAGGAAGATACCACAACCATTGCAAGAATTAACTGACAACATTCCCCACACGTGGCTTTTAAAGTGCCTGCCAGACTATCTTCATTTGTTCTCCCTGCTATAATCTCTCCTTTTCAGTTCATCTCCAGTAGATTTTTAAGACAGGATGTAAAATGGATATATTTTTCATTTTTGAGTGTTCAAAAACAGTTCAAACTTTTTTCAAATTCAATCGGCAGTTTCAGTAGGCAAAGAATATCGTTGCATTAATAATTGTCTTTCAGAATTTTGAGGCATTGTTCTCCTGCTCTTGTTGCTGTTTAGAAGTCTGTGACATTTTGATCCTTTTTTATTATTTTTTTTCTTGAGTTTTTTGAGCCCTCTATCAATTTATCCTTGGTATTCACAAATCTTACAGTGAGAAAGCTTAATCTCGTCAATCTATCTACCGGTACATACACTTACACAAAACGTATACAGGTATTGATGTATATATGATTATGATTATGTCAGTACTTTTTCTTCCCAGTTTGAATGGGGCCACAGATTTTCCTGGCCATTCAGAGTCCTCTGAACTTCATATCTTTCAATCAGGGAAACATTCTTGCATTATCAAATAATGTCTATAATTTCACCTTTTCCATTTCCTTTGTTATCTCCTTCTATATCTACTAATGACAAGATATTGGTCCATCAGAACTTGAGAACATTATCCTAAGTATCTCAAGAATGGAAAAACAAACACCACATGGTATCCCCAGTAAGTGGGAGCTAAATGGGTACACAAGGTCATAAGTGACGTGATGGACACTGGAAGCTAATGAGTCGAGAGGTTGAGAGGACAATGAGGGATAAAAACTACTTATTGAGTAAAGCCCTGACTTCAGCAATACACAATTCATCTATGTAACAAGAACACTAGTACCTCCTAATGCTTTGAAATAAAAATCATATATACATATATCCTTGTAAATCCTTCAATTCTATTATGGATTTTAAATCTTTATAGGGCCTTTCTTCATAGGAAACCAACCTACCCTAACCTTCCACAGTAACCGGGGCCTCCAAGTACCATAATTTTAGGATGAATTGTCCTTCTTCACATTGATCTTCCATGCCATGGACAGGGCCACTAGAGACTATAACTTCTTTGACGTTCTTAAGTTAATTAACCATTTTTCCTTCTGCACTTCCATTCTGCATCAGCCTTCAAAAACTTTGTAAAAATATTTTTCTTAATCTGTATATTTCTTTGATCTTTTACTTTAGTATCTTTGCTGATATTTAGTGGTATTTCAAGAGCAAAGAACTAAATTTTAAAAAATAATCAGATGAGGCAAGAAAAATATTTATGTCAAAGAAATGTACCTCGAATGGAGGTACATGGTGAAAGACAAGAAAAAACACAGTAAAAACAAACAAATCAAGTATTACAACCAGACTCAGATATGGCATAGTACTTGTAATATCAGACAGAAAATTTAAAATAGTTAAAATAAATATATTAAGAGCTCTAATTGAAAAACTTAGACAACATGGAAGAATAAGTGAGGAACATAAGCAAAGAGATTGTATCCTAAGACATAATCAGAAAAAAATGCTAGAAATTAAAAAAATATACCTATAATCGACATAAGGAAACCTTTGGTAGGCTATCAGTAATTTGAACTGAGGAAAGACTCAGTGACTACTGAGTTTAATCATTATAAACATCTTAAACTAATAAGCAAAAAGAATTTTAAAATATAACATAAGATCCAAGAACAATGGGACAATTTCAATGGTATAAAATAGAAATAATTAAAACATCGAAAGACAAAGAGAAAACTTTGGACAAAAAGTATTTTTTTGGTATCGATTTTCAATTTTATCTTATTTTATCTTTTTTTGTTGTTTGGGTTCATAGCAGGTACAAAGAATTAGGTTACACTGACTGTGGTTTTCAGGTAACGTACCTCTTGTTATTTTGTCCCACCCCCAAGAGCAAGAGGTGTGTCATAAATGATGTCTCAGATCTTTCCAAGATGAATGACAGATTTCAAACCATATATTCAGGAATTTAGAGAACACTAAGGAGAAAAACAACAAAAATTTAACAAGTAGCCATGTCATATTCACACTACAGAAAAACTAAGACAATAAGAAAAACCTAAAGAGAAGCTATAGAATGGGAGAAAAGAACTCTTCACCTAGAAAGAAACAAGGACACAAACTCCATGATACTTATCATCAGAACCTATACAAGCAAGAAAGGAGTAAAACAATAAAAAGCTGGAAAAAACTACAAACGCAAAAAACCCCAACAAATGCATAATTCTAAAATCAGTAAAACCATTTTCAAAAGTAAAGGAGAAACAAAGCTTTCTTAGACAAACGTAACAGGGAGCTCACTGTTAGCAGGGTAGACTAAAAATCATATTAAAGGAAGTTTTCCAGGAAAAGAAAGTCAGAAGTTAAATTTATGTGAAGAAAGAAAGTGTGTCATACAAGGAATGAATGAAGGTAAAGTAAATATTTTAATTTTATTATTCTTAATTAGTCTAATTTTAATGGTGTATTGGGGAACGTTAGGTTTTGATAAGCCTGAATGACAGCAATGCCCAAAGTTGCAGAAGGGAGGAATTGGTGGTCTCTATAAAAGAAATCCAGACTTTATGTAAACTGGTATAATGCTATTTGAAAGTAGACTCGGGCAGTGCCTGTGGCTCAAAAGGGTAGGGCACGGGTCCTGTATGCCAGAAGTGGCAGGTTCAAACCCAGCCCTGGCCAAAAACTGCAAAAAAATAAAAGTGAAAGTGGACTCAAATTAGTATATTGCATATTTTAGAGAAGCCACTATTTTTAAAAAGTATAATTGATATAAGAGATAATAATAATTGCATCATCTAAATGTCTCAGATAAAATGAGAGAAGGCAGAAAAAGACAGAAACAAAACAAAGAAAAAATGCATGTAACAAACAGAAAACAGTTATGGCCGATATAAACTATTCAACAGTCACTTTGAGCGTGAGTAGTAGGAAGCCCCAATTAAAGGATGGAAATTATCAGAGTGAATACAAAAAACATGACTCAATTATATGTTATCTACAAGAAACCCATGTTAAATAGAAAGCCACAGATAAGTTAAATCTAAGAAGATAAAAAAAACAATATGCCATCCTTAAACTAATAAGAGAGCTGCAGTGGCTACATTAATGGGAAAAATATGAATTCAGTATAAGAAAAATTTTCAGGGATAAAAGGAGCATGATATAACGAGAAAGGGGTCTATTCTCCAAACAGAAAGAAGCTCCCACAATTTTAAATATGAATGCAAGTTGCATTTGTCCAATAAAATATGTGAGGCAGTCAGGCGGGGAGACTATCACCTCTGTGATATTAGAGAACAAAGAGCATTGTACCAATTTACAACAGGAGTACGGATACACATGCTCCTTGGGTCGCAGCTGTCCTTTTCAGAATCACAAGCTAAACTAGTGAAGCTCTGCCCCTGCCAAAGAACACCTGCAGCGGCAGCACAGGGAGCTCCCTCCTCCGCAGGGCAGACAACAGGAGGACATTAGATTATGAACACCAAGAGAATCATGACACCTGCACCACCCAAGAAGGTAATAAAGCTCCAATAACAGACCCAGAGAAATAACTATCTATGAAATGACCAAAAAATAAATCAGCAGAATAAAAGGAGGATCAGTGAACTGAAAGAATAGACGGACATTAAATTAATAAAATTTAGAAAACAACACAGAAAAAGCAAGATCAAACAAAAATTAGAAACAATATGGTAAGAAAAAACAGCATAAATCCCAGAGATGAAGAGCGCAAGTGATACAGAGCAGGGGCCACCCGGGCTTGGTCAGCGCCAGCCACCTGGTGGACCTGCCAAGCCCCCTGCATTTCCACCCTGGGTGTTAGCACAGCAGACGGGACAGGGAGGCAGAGCTGGAGAACCAAGTGTGGGGGACAGGGAGAGCGGGCAGAAGCCTGTGGGTCCCTAGTTAGTTGAGGGAGACCACAGCACAGCCTGCCCTGTGCCAACCCCAGAACCACCCTTGGATCTGGCCTTCCTCTGGCTGCACTCCTCCCCTATGAGCACTCCAGAAGCCTAAGGGTGAACCAGGGTTCCCTATTTCTTAGCTCTGGACAATTTCATGAATGGACTGTATCCATTCATTGATGTATTCATTCACCTTGCCCCTACCAGAAGGGACTGTATCCATTCATTGATGCACTGATTCATCTTGTCCCAGCGGAAGGGATAGTACCCATTCTTTACCAAGTCCTGGCCAAATGTAACTACAAAGAACCTATGTGACTATATACACCCCTAGACAAAGAGCCCGGGCAGAGAGGAGATTTTCTGACTTATGTCTTTCCCCCTGCCAGGAGCCCTGGTGCTTTTTCTGTATTCTTTTCTGTAAAATAAATCCTGTCTTACTAGTGATCTATGGTCCGTGGATTTATTCTTCAAATACCAAGACCAAGGACCTACTTAAGAAGAAATTCCAGTAACACAAAGATTAAACTGAAAAAGTCAATAAAAACTTCAACAAAAGAATCAGTGAAGCAGAAGAAAGAATTAGTAAACTGGAACACAGAGCATCTGATATTACTTACTCAGAGAGACAAAGAGACAGAAGAATGTAACAGAATGAAAAAAGACTACAGGAATTA
Source organism: Galago senegalensis (assembly GCA_963575145.1). Lineage (NCBI taxonomy): Eukaryota > Metazoa > Chordata > Mammalia > Primates > Galagidae > Galago > Galago senegalensis. Next base: position 23,634 of record CAUYTI010029529.1, on the reverse strand, counting down.
TGGGACGCCACAGAGACATCAAATTTTTGAATAATATACATTGCAGAAGGAGAAGAAAGTAAAATAAAGCTAGACCACATATTTAAAGAACTAATAAATGGGGGCTTTTCTAATCTGGGGGTAGATGCCAACACACATACAGGAAGCACAGAGGTCTCTAATCAAATTCCACCCAGACTGGAGTATACCAAGATTATAAGAAACTATCACAAATCAAAGACAAGAAAGTTTTTGAAAGCGGCAAAAGAAAACACATCCCATACAAAGTAGCATCAATATGACTGCCAGCAGATTTCTTAGCAGAAACTCTAAAGCCAAGCTAGAGTGGAATGATATGCTCAAACCACACAAGGGAAAAAGTGCCAACTTTTTATATGGACTATGCAAGTTAATTGACAAAACTATTAAAATGATAATTATAATAATTTATTCAAGGATATGTCATATAAAAATGTAAACTGTGACATTTAAAAAGAAAGCAAAAATGGTGGGATTATGATTAAAGTTCAGTTGTTACCAGCCTAAAATAACTTGTTATATCTAAAAAGTGTTTTTACAAGGTTCATGAGAGCCGCAAAACAAAAACTAATGATATTTATACTCAAAATAAGAAGCAAGGAATCAAAACATACTGAAAAGTATAAGCAGTGGTGCTCAGAGAAGAGACTGAGTGGAGGTGTTCAGGCCAGGTTTATTGAAAGGGGAAGGTGACCTGACTGGGCAGTGCAAATGTGGTGTCTGCACTGCGAGGGTAGTCAGAGACCTGTTTATGAAGCTGACGCCGGAATTATGGTATCTGCACTGCGAGGGTAGTCAGAGACCTGTTTATGGAGCTGTCAAAATGTCACCAGAATTTTGACTTCAGTAGGTTCTTGGCCTCAGTGATTCGAAGAATGAATCCACAGACTACAGATAAGTGGTAGGACGGGATTTATTGTACAGGAAAGAATACAAAAACACCAAAGGTCCTGGCAGAGAGAAAAAAAGCAAGTGCGTGTGGGGAAGCTCTCTCTCTGGGCTTTTTGTGCAGGGGTATATATACTCACATGGGCCCTTTGTAGTTAGTTACATTAGGCCAGGACTTGGTAACGAACCAATGGATGCAGTCCTCTTTGAGCCGGGACAAGATGAATGAATGCATTAATGAATGGATACAGACTCTTTCATTCCCAGGCCTAGGAAACTTACACTAAAGTGACCAATCCTAGGAAATAGGGGGTTTCCTGTTCAGCCACAAGTGCAAGGGAAGGGAGACACTAAGGCACTGGTGTCTCCCCAACAGCTGTCTGGCCCCTTAGACTTCCTGGAGCCTCCTGCGTACCTGCCCCCCCCACCCCCAGCCTGCTGGTTCTTCTGCCAGCTGCTGCTGCACCAACACCACCAGAGCAGAGAGTTCCAGGGAGCTGGCTGAGGTGCCACCATCCTGTATCAGAGTCACAGGTGGGCAGATTCCACAGCTTGGCTGTCTAGTTACAGTTCTTTGGCATAAACTTGGGGGTGGAGATGGGCTAAACAAATCCTTTGTGTCTTTGTCTTAGGAGAAGTGCGGAGGGGAGAGGGTTCTTGTGTGGACATTATATTAAATAAAAGAAACCAGGTACCAAAACACAAATATTGCATGATCTAACTTATACTGTATATAGAATATAAAATAGGTTGATCTCATACAAGCAGAGAATAGAATAGTGTTTACTAGAGAATGGGGAGGGAGGGAGATAGGAGCATTGGTCAAGGGCTACCAAGGTGCAACTAAATAGAAGAGATAAAAGTCCTGGTGTTCTACTGTATGGCAAGGTGACTGTGGCTAATGATATTGAATTACATATTTCCAAATAGCTAGAAGAGATTATCTTGAATTTTCTTCCCATAAACAAATGATTAATATATGAATTGATAGACATGCTAAATACCCTTTCTTTTTAGATGATGTGTGCATGTATTTAAACACCACACTGTGCACGTGACTATGTACAATTATGTGTCAATTAAAGTAAAATAAATGTGAGACAAAAATTGATAAAGGAATAGACAAGGCGAAATAGACAAATCCACATGATATTTGGAAGTTTCACCACCCTCAGTCAGCCACTGATATTTTAACAGGCAGATAAACACTAAGGATATAATTGGCCAAATAGTACTTTATATCAGCTTGATCTAATTGATATTTATAAAAATACCTCATCCAGCAACAGCATAACACACATTTTTCTCAAGCGCACAAGAAACTTTTACCAAGGCAGACTATTGTGAGTAATAACACACAAATTAAAAATAAATAAATTTTGGGCAGTGCCTGTGGCTCAAAGGAGTACGGTGCTGGTCCCAAATACGGTAGGTGGCGGGTTCAAACCTGGCCCGGGTCAAAAACTGCAAAGTATAAATAAATAAATAAATAATAAATTTCAAATAATAGAAATCAATCAAAGTACATATGATCATAACAGAATTTATTATAATATAATTAAACTGGAAATAAGTAACACAAAGCTGGGAAATCATGAAGAGTTGCAAAATTAAACAAAGTATTTCCAAAAGTCCTGTAAGTAAAAGAAGACTAAATAGAAAAAAATTTATATATACAGAAATAATCAGTATCAGAAAGGAAAGATGGATCAACCTTACCAATGTCATCAATATAACGATACTATATAAATAATAAAAATAATTCTGTGCTCAAAGATTTTTTAAATCAGCTTAAACAGCATTAGAAAATTGACAAATTAATCTTACACCTTTCACAAAATGTACATCAAAATTGATCACAGACCAAAATTTAAAGGCAATAGCATAACATTCCTAGAATAAAATATGGAAAAGTTAGTGATCATGAATTTATCCAATAATTTTCATATACAACACCAAAATTTTAAACTGTGAAAGAAAATTGAAAATCATACTTTATTAAAATTTAAAACTTCAATGTATTTATGATCTATGTACAAATGACTTAATTTAAAAAAAGAACTACAAAGAAAAGCCACCTGATGAAATAAATACTTACTAACCTACGTATCTGGAAAGACTTGCGGCTTACCCAGCGTGGCCGGCGTGGTTAGCTAGGGCTCGTTCTGCTCTCTAACCGGGAAGCAGCGGACTACAAGAGACTGAACTGTATCTGCCTCTATTTCCAACAGACTCACCTTCAGCTTTCCCTCACAAGAAGAAGCTGGGGAAATTTTATTAGTCCCTTTAAAAAAATTAATATAAAATTATAGCAAAAAAGGAACTTGAACTTTAGTAACATAGCTGGAACAATCCGCAGCTGCGGGAGAGGAGGTTTAATTTAGTTGATTTTCTGTGGTTGCTGGTTGTTCGCTAGTCTCACGGTGATGCAAGCTGCACATTTTTCATGGGAATGGGGAAGCAGCTGGAGGTTTGGTTCTCCCTGCAGCAACCTGACACAAATCAAGGATCTGGGGATCTTCGCACTATCCCGAGATCTGAATGGGACATACTTTTGAAGGATGTGCAGTGTTCAATCATAAGTGTGACAAAAACTGGCAAGCAGGAAGCTTATGTACCAATGAGAGTAGCATGTTTGTCTCCAAGAGACGTTTCGTTCTGAAGACACGTGGTACCACCCTCTTGCTGAAAGCACTGGTTCCCTGTTGAAGCTTGCTGGGGATTACAGTGGGTTTGACTCAATTCAAAGCTTCTTTTATTCTCATAAGAATTTCATGAAGCCTTCTCACCAACGGTACCCACACCAGAATTTCCAGCAAGAAATAGAATTTCTAAATGCAATTTTCCCAAATGGAGCAGCATATTGTATGGGACGTATGAATTCTGACTGTTGGTACTTATATACTCTGGATTTCCCAGAGAGTTGAGTAATCAGTCAGCCAGATCAAACCCTGGGAATTCTGATGAGTGAGCTTGACCCAGCAGTTGTGGACCAGTTCTACATGAAAGATGGTGTTATTGCAAAGGATGTCACTCGTGAGAGTAGATTTCGTGACTTGATACCAGGTTCTGTCATTGATGCCACATTGTTCAATCCTTGTGGGTATTCAGTGAATGGAATGAAATCGGATGGAATTTATTGGACTATTCACATCACTCCAGAACCAGAATTTTCTTACATTAGCTTTGAAACAAACTTAAGTCAGAGCTCCTATGATGACCTGGTCAGGAAAGTTGTAAAAATCTTCAAGCCAGGAAAACTTGTGACCACCTTGGTTGTTAATCAGAGTTCTAAGTGTCACACAGTGCTTTCTTCACCCAAGAAGACTGAAGGCTTTAAACTTTTGATTGTCAGAGTGCTACATTCAATGATTACAATTTTGTTTTTACCAGTTTTGCTAAGAAGCAGCAATAACAGCAGAGTTGATAAAGAAAAATGAAGAAAAAAACGCAAAAAGAGAACACATGTAAAGGTGGTGGCTGCTTTCTAGAAGTTAATACTGGGGGCCGTGCTTTCCATAACCACCACCTTGTAGTTGCAGAAAGCCCTAGATGTAATGATAGTGTGATCATTTTGAATTGTATGCATTATTATATCAAAGAGTCAGATATCTTGCATGAATGCTCTCTTCTGCGTTTAGGTATTCTATGTAGAGAAAACCTTTTACTGTATGAAACTTTACAACACTTGTGAAAACAATTCAATTTGGTTTATGCCGTGTCGTATTTCTCCAGGTATCCTCCAAAATTCCCCACAGACAAGGCTTCCGTCCTCATTAGGTGTTGGCCTCAGCCTAACCATCTGGGATGGTCCTTTTAAATTGCTGCCAGAATTTTATATCCAGTTACCTCCACTTTCTAGAACTTATTCCTTACTAATGTTACTGGGACAATTTCTACTTCATACCCGTGTTTTTTGCAATAGTAGTTAGTAAAATTTTTCTTCTACAAGTTGGGTCCTCTTAAAGTGATTCCAGTTACTTATTTTTCATATTACTATTTTAAAATTACTTGTTTGTGCATTTATACTCCTATAATTGATTTCTTCACTTGGTGTCTCCCCCAAGTCCTCCAAATAAGCAATACACTGTCAACACTGGGGGTTTATATGCAAATCTTACACCACAGGTGGGGAAAAGGGTAGATAGTCCCTGGGCTTATCTTTTAAGGGCATGGGAATTTGGCCTCCTTTTTATTGATACAGATTCTTTGGATGACAGTCACAAAATAAACTTCTCCAGTACTGATCATCAAGGAAGACCCATAGAGAATTACAAGTGGAGATTAGGGTGTATTGGGTGAACTGTGGAAATCATATGTAATTCTGTAGTCATCAGTAAATGAGATTAGCCTTTACTTGCTAAGTAGTAAATCAAGGGTTTTTATGACTAAGATGATTACCAGGAAAGTTTAGCATGAAGTTTATACTAGATTCAGTAAGTCAGGTCGGCTTGGATCATTGATGTTAACTTTACTTTAGCAGCCGCTTCCACTAATAATATACTGTAAACTTTCGTTCAAAGCAAAATCAATGTCTGTTTCATCTTGTGACTTCAAGTTCTGTGAGTTTGTGATGCATGTGAGTGTTCTGACTGCCTGTGTTCTCTAAGTATGGTTTTCTGTTACCACGGAATTCACAGGATCAAATGAGTAACTGCCTAGAATGAGAATCATCCAGGTTATTCAGATAAACACCATGAAGCAGAATATATGAATGAGTGAATAAATAATAAAACATGCTAGATTCTAAAATACTTAGTGTGAAATGACTAAAATAGAGGCTTTCAAGAGTCGGGATCTTTTAACTATATTTGCAAATACTGTGGGATGTAAGCAACTAAGTGAAAACCAAAGTTGATGAAATTCTATATTTCTTCTTACTATATTTTGATAATTATTAACTATATTTGCAAATACTGTGGGATGTAAGCAACTAAGCGAAAAGCAATGTTGATGAAATTCTATATTTCTTCTTACTATATTTTGATAATTACTAGATTGATACAGTGATGTTTTGTACCTTCCGTATTTATAAATGAAACACCGTTTTTTAGGTTTCTAAACATAAAATCTACTTGGTTTGAAATCACGTGGTATGGAACACTTTTGACTTATTTTAAGCATGTTGATTGAAAGTTTCATTGAGGAAGTTTTCAATCAGTGTGATCAGTTTGATTCTGTAATGAGCATAGCACCTAATGTTTTGGGGTGTTCTGTTTTGAGGACCAACGCTCAAAGTGATTTTGTTCTTGAACAGTATCCCAGTAGATCTGATTGTTGGCTTGAGGTCTGATTTTTTTCTCCTAACAGATTTAGGAATTCTAATTGAAAACCTGCACATTTGTGTGGAACAAAGCCTAGAAAAGAGAAAACTAGATTGAATGGTAGCTAAATTAATCTTAGCATGAGAGAGGAAGGGATGTCTTGGTGCCATGATTTCTCCCTTCTTGGTGTTGGACTTAAATCAGTTGAAATGTATTTCTGTACCACAATTTAAGCTTCAATAAAAGTTCAATTGTCTAGTGACATCAAAAAAAAAAATACTTGCATCCAAAATATACAAAGGACACTTAAAAATAACCAAACCTCACTTAAGAAATAGTCTAAAGACTTGAACAGATGCCTCCCCAAAGAATATAAACAGATGACAACAAACACATGTAAAGATCCTCAGTAAGCACTGTTGATCATGAAAGACTTGCAAATTTGGATAACATTGATGTACCTCTATTAAAATGGCTAATTTCACATTAGCCTGTAGTCCCAGCTGCTTCGGAGGCTGAGACCAGAGGATCATTTGAGCCCAGTTTGAGACTTTGAGATGGCAGTGAGTTGTGATGACACCACTGCACTCTCTCCCAGGCAACAGAGTGAGTTCTTGTCATAAACAAACAAACAAACAAACAAAACTAATATCTAAAAAGGTGGAAATAAAATGCTGCTGAAAATTCAGAGGTAAAGGAATCCTCATTCTGTTGGGAATGCAAAACTGCACAGTCACTTATGATCTGACAATTTCTTACAAAGCTGAATATAATCTTTGATCCAGAAATTACCTTTCCAGGTATTCATGCCATGATTTATAAACTGTCTACAAAGAACCTGTGCACACATGTTTATTGCAACTTATTCATAGAAATTATTGTCAATAGATTAAGTGAGGTTCACCCATACAAAGAAATTTTATTCAGCAATAAAAAGAATGAGCTCTCAAGCCAAGCAAAGATAGGGATAAATACGAAAGTAATATTGTTAAATTAAAGAAGCCAATCTTAAAAGGCTACACACTCTATGGTTCTAATTATTTGACTCTCTAGAAAAATCAAACTATAGAGACAGTAACACAAACAGTAATTGCTGGAGTCACCTGTCAGAGGGAGGAATAGGTAAAGCAATGATTTTTTATGCAATAAATCTATACTGCAATGGTAGATGCATAATATTATGCATATTTCCAAACTAATAGAAATTTAAAGCACAAAGGGTAAAGTTTAATGTGTGAAATTTTAAAAATAAATTTTTAGAAAGTTGAGGAAATTTCATCCTAAGATGAAATGTAGAATTTAATGCTAAAATGAGATGCAGAATGTGACAAAATAATTCATTGTGTTGCAAATTTATGAAACCACTTACTGAAAGTGGTGCAGGGAAAAGGTAATTTTCTAAGTAACTTTGGAAATAAGTTAAGTCCATAGACGAAGGACTCCAGTAACTTCACTGCACATCACATTGTAATCTAGTTGAGAAGCAGTTTCCCAGGGGTACAGGTTAATGGTTCGGATACTGGTTTCTCTTGTGTGGGAACTAAACAATTAAATAAATAATTTTGGATGGGGAAAACAGTTTTCTCACTGTCGGCATGGGAATTTACAGGTAAGCAAAGGTCTCTAAGTGGCAGAGGATTAGAGCTGCAGTATCTGAACTCATGTTAGGTTTAATGATGCTTGATGGCTGCATACAAGGCATTACTTGTGTATTACACATATGGTTTAGTAGATATATGTGCATTTTTGTGCATCTAAAATAAATGATGTTTTCAGTAGCAATTAGCACTCTAGTACCAAAATTTTGGTTTCTACTATGTAAAGCCATTCTCTGATCAAAAGAACAAGGGCTGTTTGGGAAACATGGCTAGTTCTCCTACTGGGGAAGATTATGTACAAGATGGACTTGAAAATAATTGTAGTTGCAAAAAGCGAGGGAGTGCTAAAAAAAAGAAAGGAAAAGATAAAAAAAAGAAAGAAAGAAAAGAGAGGGGCGAACAGGGAGGGGAGAAGAAGGATGGAAAGGAAAGGAAAATAATAAAGGAGACCGAGTAAGGAAGGAAGAGGGGGAGGAAGGAAACAAGGAAACCACATTTGCCTCTGGCAGTGCACTGGCGAGCATAGCTGCCTTTCCAGAATCATTGATGAGGGAGCCCAGAGGCCAAATAATAATTTAAACAACCAAATCAATAAAATATCATTGGGTCATAAACCCAAAGAGTAAAAGGAACATGTGAGTTTATACTAATATAATAAATACAAAAAAATAATAAATGTACACAATTTTTAGTAAAACTGGATTCAGCAAGGCATCCAAGGTCAAGGCTTGATCAAGAAGGCTTAGAAATCTACCTAAAGTTTGGTCAAGGAGAGAGTTTTTGCCACAGGCTTACTGGAATCCCTTGTACTATTGTCTTGACTTTTCAGTAAATCTAAAACTCTTGTTATAATTTGTCTATTAAAACAGCAAATAAACACCCTACAAAGAAAAAATCTACAACAAAAGAGCTGTTCAGAGACAAAGGGGCTACTTAGGATGCAGGGAGTCCGCAGCTACTGATAGGGCCCGGAGGCCTTGGGAGCTGGCCAAGCCCAGGGAGACCTGGCATCTGCCTCCTCCCTGGGGTGTTGTGCAGCACTGAGGAGGAACCAGGGGGTTGGAGGATAAGGGGGGCGCAGGAGGTTCCAGTGGCCAGAGGGGCGCACAGCTCCGGGCAGTGGCATCTTCCTCCCCTTGCACTTGCCGCTAAACCAGATCCCGACTTTTCCAGGTCTGGTAATTTCATGCACCTTTCCTAGGCCTGAGAAGGCCTGACATTTTGCCTGTAGCAAAGAGATTGTAGCCTCATTTCTTAGGCTAATATATACCCACTATGCAAAGGACCCAGGGAGAGATTTTTTTCTCACTTCTTTCTCCCTCTGCCAGAAGATCTGGTGCTTTTTCTCTCTTTTATTTTTTTACTTTTCAATTTTTTCTGTAAAATAAATCCTGTCTTACCACTGATCTGTGGGACTCGTTCTTCCAATCCAGAGACCAAGGACATACTGAAGAAGAAATTCCAGTAACTCTGTTTCCTAACCAGTGGTTCTGCTGGGTGTTAGTTCAGGTTAGTCATCTCAGGTGACCACTCACAGAAATGCAGAAAGGGAATTAAAGCCTTTTTGTGGTAATTGATCTCATCTAACACAAAGATTCTAAAACGTTATGTGTCTGCCTTTTTCAGCTACCCAGAAAGTGGCAGGTAGGAAAACATTATTTGTCTTTTGTCACTTATAGCCCAGGTTTCCAGGGAACAGAATTCAGGGTAATCATGTGAATATTCATTCTTACAAAGTTTATTCAAACACAGGATTCAACTGACCCTGTAAAGACCACATAGAAGTGTTTTTATTGTTAACATTATCAACGTAAACCAGGCAGGCCCCCAATAAGTATATGTTTTCTCAAATTTTCAGGAAAATCTAGTATTCATAATTTTGTTTCCAAGTGAAAATCCATTTTGTATTTTGAATAGTCACCTTGTAAGCAAACAGGCATTTGTAAATTGGGTTCTATTGGCAAGAAGACCTGATAGAAATTACCACAGAAGAAAGCTGGGGCTGAGGAGTGTTTGTATTTGTTTATCACAATATTGTCCAAATTCACTGATAAATATGGGGTAAAGAAATATAGGTTTTATCTTAACCACTGGGTAGGGTTTGTCGCAAATCAGCTAGCCATTAGGATCTCCACAGGGACTGATACGGAGTTAGAGAAGCAAATTTAGTCATGCTGCTGTTGATCATTGAGTGTATGTTAATTCATTGAAATACAAAGTGTTCCAGAGGAAAATTCATTCTGTATTCCAAACTGTCACCTTACAAACAAGTGTTTTAAAACTAACCATGCACATTTTTTTCTTTCCTTTTTCTTGAGGGCTGTGAGGGAAGCATCTGTTCCAGGCTGCTCTCCCTGACTTGTAAGTTGTTGTCTTCATCCTGTGTCATCACATCATCTTGCCTGTGTGTGTTCATGTGTCCAAATGCCCTCGTACAAGGACGCTGGTCATATTGGATTAGAAGCCATCCTAATGACATCATAATGACCTCTTAAAAGGTCCTACATTCAAACACAGTCAAATTCTGCAGTGTTGGTGATGAGGACATTAATGTGTGAATTTCTGTAGAAAGAGAATTTAGCCCATAACACTGTATAACTCAGTTTTTTATGTTTATTATTCATCGTTTCACCCAATAACATTTGTAACTAGAATATAGCCTCAGTATTTTTTTCACGTTTTCTTCAATGACCTATCTCAATTACTGAGAATAGTACCTGACACTTTACCAATTCACAAAAATATTTCTATATGTTGAATTACTATTCTTAACAGTACTAAATATTTTTTAGCTACTTAGAACATGCAAACTATTTGGCATAAATCAATTGTCAAAATTAAATGATATATAAACTATGTATAATATCCTCATTTTTAAGCTGAGATAATTTAAGCTTAGTGATTTAGACACTTGTCTAATGCATCACAGTTCTTAAGGTTTGGAGCTGGCTGGAAGTTTAGTCCAGGATACCTGACTGTAAGATCATCATGCCTAGACTGCATGCTGTGATATCCCCTAGTAGGGAAAGCAGTGGTTTTTAGTTAGTTGTGTAAAGGGAAGACACAGATTCTCATCTGAAAAACATTAATTAAAAAGAGTTTATATATACATAAACTCTCAAGTATATATATATATCTACTTGAAAGAAATGAAGCCATCATTAAAATAAAAACAGGATGTAATAGGTAGAATAGTAGTCCCCCAAACATGTCTACATTATAACCCTAGAAACAGTGACCATGTTATAATAAAATGGACTTTATAAATGCAATTAAGGGTATGGACCATGATATGGGAATATCATCTTAGGTTATTTTAGGTGGGCCCAGTATAACCATATGAGTTCTTAAAAGTGGAAGAGTTAGGCAGAACAGTGGCCTTTCAAAGAGTGAGGTGTAACATGATGATTCTACTAACTGTTGCTGGTTTTAAAGACAGAGGAAGGGGCCACAAGCCAAGGAATGCTGGAAGCTTCTAGAAGCTTGAAACAATAAAATGAATTCTCCCTTGTAGCCTTCACAAACGAAAGAAGATTTGGCAACATCTTGAAATTAGCCCAACGAGATCTGCATGGGTCTTTTGACTAAAAGACTTGCTTTAATAAATAATAAATTTTAGTGTTTACACTATCAAGAGCAATGCAATTGGTTACAGCAGGAATAGAAAAATAATACAGGGGTTAAGAACATGATTAGAAATTTCAAGAAGAATGGGGATTAAATCTCAGCTAATATATTTTAAATTGCAGTAGGACATGAGGGAGTGAAAATAAAAATAAAATGAGATTACCCATCTTCCTCCATGGGAAGCAAAAAAATAAAAAGAATAATATCTAGTGCTGGTAAGCCCCTTGAGAAATAGGCATTTTCATGCATTTTTGACAACATGTACCAAGGGCCTGAGAAACTTTCAGGAATTAAACATTTAAAATTGTCATCCTAAGAGATTAATGAGGCAAGTGTACTATGGTACAGAACAGAATGTCCACTGTAGCATTGTTTTTAATATCTAATTATTATATTCAGGAATGATGTTAATGTCCTTTAACTACCTGAAAATGCCTAGGCTCAGGCTCTCAGTGGTCTGGCCCCAATTTCCCATCCCATTGTCCTTTCTCTGCCTCCCTCATTGAGACGTCTACTCTCCATTCCCTTGGGCTACTAAGTGGTACTGGACATTCCTCCCACATCTGTGTGTATGTTTGCTTGCTTGTCTGTTTTAAGTAAATTTATTGCAGGTTAATGTGAGGGTGCCAACAACTACGTCAAACTATTTGATTTTGTTCGGTAGAGTCCTCTTGTGGTTATGTTCCACACACAAAAGGTAAAGCTTTTCACTTCCCTTTTCCTGGAAGGCTTTGCCATTCCCAGTCTAGACCTCTTAGAATCTGTTGTAAATGTTACCTTCTTCTTCTACCTTTTCTTATCTAATTTCTCCCAAACCTATGTGACCTTTCCTCCTTTAAACTCCCACTTTCTACAGGAGTTTCTAAGACATATTTTCTCTCTACTTTTTATTACACTTGTTGGTCTGCTCGTTTCATCCTCACACTGGCCTGCAAATGTCATACAGGGGCAGGGTTTATCTAAATACCTTTACATGCCTTATAGTTTCAGGCAGGCAGAGTCTCTCTCTCTCACACACATACACACACACAGAAATACATGTACTTTAACAAAGAGCAATAGAGACAACTTAACTTCATTTTTCTAATGAACGTCTTTTATTTCCTTTTCTTGTCTACTTGCTCTGAGACTTCCAGTATAATGTTGGGTAGAGTTGGTAAGAGTCCAGGTGTACTTCTATTCTTAAAGAAAAAGCTTTCAATTTCTCACCAAGTATGATGTTAGCTGTGAGCATGCTATACACGGCCTTTATTGTATTAAAAATTTTCTTCCATACCTAATTTGGTGAGAATATCTATCATAAATGGATGCTGGATGTGGTCAAGTACTTTTTCCTCATGTATTAAGATGATCATATGATTTTATGTCTCACTCTAATACATGTATTTTATATTTTGCTGGCACTTTTTTTATATAATTACATTAGGAAAATTCTGAGAAAGACATAAGACCAGTCTTTTTAACAGGGGTGAGACTTGCATAATAAGATTTCAGACTATGTTATTTCTTATTACTGGTTGCAAATCTGTATTTTTAAATGTGTATTTCTTTCTTTTTTTGCAGTATTTGGCCGGGGCTGGGCTTGAACTTGCCACCTCTGGTATATGGGATTGGCACCCTATTCCTTTGAGCCACAGACACCACCCTTAAATGCATATTTCTTGATTCATATCTAATTTCTTATACCATTTTCCCAGAGAATAGTATATAGCATATGGCAGTCATATATTTGAGGAGAGGGAAAAAGCTTCATGAAGGAAATAGGATTTTGACCAAAGATACCAATTCAAATAATAAAAATAGCTTTTGATTATTATGTACAAATCACTTTGCTCAGTAGTTTATATATGTTAAGATTTTTATTTTATTTAATCTTCTCAAGATGTCTATGAGAGAATCAACATTATTATTTTTTCCCATTTAGTTTTTATTTGGATATATTTAAGTGTGATTTGGCCACACAGATGCAGAGCGCCGTGAACTCAGGCCTGCAGTGCAGCAGCAGTAACACCCACCCGGCAGCCTCCCATCACCCTCCCCCATCTCACATTCCCTCCAGTCTCCATCGTCCAGAATTCCACACTCTGCTTTCATGTGCACGCGTCCTTTACCTCCCACTGATGAGAACTTGTGACGTCAGTCTTTCTATAACTGAGTTATTTCCCTTAAGATAATGGCCTCCCGTTCCATCCATGTTGCTATAGAAAGACACTATTTTGTTATTTTTTGTGCTTGAAAAGTTTTCCATTGCGTATATGTGTCACATTTTCTTTATCCTGTCCTTTATTGATGAGCATGTAGATTGATCCCATATCTTCATTATTATGACTTGTCCTTCTAAAAACATGAGTGCAGTTACTGTTTTTACATATTGATTTCTATCTTTGTGGGAAGGTACCAAGTACTGGGATTCCTGGATCTTATGGTAATTCCATTTTTAGTTCTTTGAGAAATATCTATATCCTTTCCCATGGAAGTTTCACTAAATTACATCCCACCAATAGTGCATAAGAGTTCCCTTTCCTCCACATCCTGGCCAATATCTGTTATTTTTGTCTTTGGAGTAAGAGCCATTTTGTTTGATGTAAGATGATATCTCACTGCCGTTTTGATTTGTATTTCTCTGATGATTAGTGGTGTTGAACACTTTTTCATATATGTGCTAGCCATGTGTTTGCCTTCATTTGAAAAATGTCTATTCATGTCCTTGGCCCACTTTTTAATAGGTTTATTTGGGAATTTTGTTGTTGCTGTTGAGTTCCTTGTAAATTCTGTATATTAGTCCTCTGTTGGATGCATAGTTTACAATTATTTTCTCCTATTCTACAGGTTGTTTATTCACTCTATTGCTTATTATTATTTGCTGTGCAGCAGTTTTTTTTGATTCAACAAAATCCTATTTTTATTTTTCTTTTCTTTTTATTACTGTTTTGTCTGTGTTTTTGAGATCTTAGTCATGACTTCCTTGCCCCTATATCTGTGTTCAGAAGAGTTGTCCCTGGATATTCCTCCAGCAAATTTATATTTTTAGGTCTTAAATTCAAGCCTTCATCTTATATTGATTTTTGCATATGCTGAGATAGGGGTCTAGTTTCATTTTTCTGCATACAGCAATCCAATTTTTCCAGCAACATTTAGTAAAACGGATGCTCTTTCTCCAGTGCCTGTTCCTGCTGACTTTGTCAAAGATGAATTGGCTGTAAGTATGTAGCTTTATTTCTGGATTTTCTACTCTATTTTCTTGATATATGTGTGTATTTTTTATACAAGATCAATAGAGAAGTAAATTATCAAACCCATTTTGCAGCTAGAAGAGCAGACACCTTGCTTTCAACATAGGGTACTGAGTATGATAGGTCATAAATTCCTTAGCCAAGATTTCCTTAGCCAGTTTTTCCTCAAGATTGGGACTTTTACTAATGAAAGAAAAAAGATTTTTAAAAAAGCAAAGATGGATTAGACTTTGTAATAAATGTAAAAGGCTCCATTTGAAGTGAGCCTTCTCAGATTTATGAGAACTTAAGAGTAACTGTGAGGAATACTAGTTTGGGGTTAAATATATTTTAGAAATTTGAGTTTTTCTAAATTTGTCTACCACACTGCTTCTGAATATCCATCATAAATATCTATAGGTTCATGACAGAGTAATTTTTCCTAAGTCTACTTGGAAAGAAATATACTTTTTCAGAAGTTTCACATCTCTATCTATCTCCATCTCCCCTCCATACTAAAAAAAAAAAAAAAAATCCAGGGTTAGTCACTGCAACTGTGGTAATATTTGACAACATGTCATTTAAATTGGATATAAAAATATCCCCCAGAAATATTAAGCACACATGTCCCCTGCATCACTTTATAAGCATTTATCAATTTCCAAACAACACATTTTCCCTCTTATTGAAAATTAATTGATTTCTCTATTTTGAATATTTCTAGATGAACCAGTTTGTCATAAATGTTTGCTGACTTTCCTCTGTCTACACTTCAATTGTGTACTACGTGTGGGGGCATGTGATGGGTATGCACATGTGATGGGGGTGTCTGTGCCCTTTAAACCAGGCATTCAATTAGTTAGTCCTCTCTGCCAAATTTGTCTGACAAAATTTCTACTGCAGCCAATGACAAATATGTCTTTCTTTGAAAGCATAGTAAGCATACCAGCAGCCTCCATTCATAAGCTGGATATCTTATTATGTCACTAAAACATGTCAAGCCCAGAGTATTGCTAGCTAAGGACAAATACAATTTTGAAGCTTTGCAGTTTTTGAAATGTTTTTATCTTATCAGATCATGGTTGTAATATCCCACTTAATGAAATCATTGTCAACACTGAGACTACAAAATAACTCCTGGGAATGGTAACACTATTCATTCATCAGGGGACCAAGATAATTAAGTCATCCATCAAAACTGATGCTTGCATAGATGTGTAATGTTTTCTTGTTGTCCTGACCTTGTGTGTCTGGTGCTCAGAAAAAGTCTATGATGGATATGTGAGCAGTCTTAACTACCTCAAGGATTGAACAGCCCGGTGTGCTCAAAGTGAGAACAGTATATTTATCCTTCTGTTTTCATCATCTTGACTTTCACCTACAAAGTGCGGCATCAGTCCAACCACTCACCTGAGTTAGTTATTTCTTGTTGCGCCCATAGTCCTTTCCAACTACCTGCATTACAGTCCTTAGCAGTACTGTGTCATGAATGTTTGTCTGTCTTACCTGGCATGATCTTTTCTAAAAGTTGAATTATATCTTATTCAATTTTGTTTTCCTTGGACCAAATCTACTGTTGTATAAAAGTCAATTAGAAAACAAAATGAATATATTAATTAGTTCAATTTTTTTAACACCTTTTGGTATACATATTGCTAGGAGAATGATACCTACTAACAGAAACAAGAAAATACAAAAAGGAATAATGTGACACAAAATAGCTCAGAAATGTTGTAATCTCATTAGTTTTAAAACCATGTAAAACTATTTCAGCCAGAACTATGCTGTTTGAGAGAATAGTTTTTGAAAAGTAATTTCACTGTTCCGTCAGTTTCCTTAACTAAAAAATAAAAAGTTCACGATGTCTCCAGCCTAGGGTTACTGTAAAAATTAAATGAGGAAAAAAACTTTCAAATGGGATTATTTGTCCTTTTCTTGTTGATTAGTTTGAGTTCCCTGTAGATTCTAGTTAGCAGCCCTATGTCAGATTTGCAGCATGGAAATACCTTCTTCCATTCTGAAGTCTGTCTGTTGCCTTGTGTTGTTGTGCCCTTAGCTGGGCAGAAGACTTTCCTCTTGATCCTGACACATTGATTTATTTTTGGTGTTACTACAATTGCCAAGGGGGTCTTCTTTATAAAACCTTTTCCCAGGCTCATTTTGTCAAGAGTTTTTTCCACACTTTTCTCTATAATTTTTGTTATCTTGTGTCTTAAATTTAAACCTTTCATCCAGTGAGAGTCAATTTTTGGCATGGCAAGAGGTGTAGGCTCCCCAATGTGGCTAACCAATTCTGACATGTGGCTAACCAATTCTCCCAGCACAATTTACTAAATATAAATTCTTTTCCCACATGTATCCTTTTATTTGGTTTATTGTAGCTCAGATGGTGATATGTGGCTTGTTCCATCTCTATGTTCTCTATTCTATTCCATAGGTCCATACCTCTATCTCTGTGCCAGTACCAGGCTGTTTTGGTCACTGTCAACTTGTAGTATCACTTGAAGTCTGGGAATGTGATGCCTCCAGATTTTTTCATTTCTTAGAATTACTTGGATATTCAGGTTCTTTCCTGGTTCCAGAAGAAGCACAGTATTATTTTTTCAAGTTCTTCAAAGTATGACATTGGTCCTCTAATGGGGATTGGATTGAATCTGTAGATCACTTGGGTTGTATGGACATTTTAACAATGTTGATTCTCCTCAGCCATGAGCATGGTATGTTCTTCCATTTGTTAACAGCTTCTGCTATTTCTTTTCTCAAGGCTACTGAGTTCTAATTTGTAGGGATCCTGAATGCACTTTGCTAGGTATAATCCCATCTATTTCATTTTCTTTGAAGCTATTGTGAAGGTATTGTGTTTTTTATTTGATTCTCAGCTCAGCTATTAGAGAACCGAACAGAACTTTCCCTGAAGAAGACAGATGGGTGGCTGACAAAAACATGAAAAAATGCTCATCATCCTCAATTATTAGAGAAATGCATTCAAAACCACTCTAGCCCTCATGAGAAGAGCCCACATTACAAAGTCCCAAAGTTGTTAATGCTGGTGTGCATGTGGAGAGAAAGGAACACTTTTATACACTGTTAGTGGAATTGCAAACTAATACAGCCTCTGTGGAAAGAAGTATGGGAAATTCTCAAAGAACTCAAAACTGGGTATCTACCCAGAAGAAAAAAAATTATTTTATCATAAGGACATTTGCACTGGAATGTTTACTGCAGCTCAATTCACAATTGCCAAGATGTGCAGTAAACACTCAAGTACCCATCAACACAGAAATAAATTAATACACTGGTACATCTATACCTTGGAATACTATTCGGCCATTAAAAGATGAAGACTTTACACTTTTGTATTTCCCTTGATGAAGTTGGAACACATTCTTCTTGATAAAGTATCACAAGACTGGAAAAGCAAGTAATGCAACATACTCAATATTAATATTAAACCAGTATATAAACAGATATATACCCCCAGAAGAGGAAAGCCCAGTTGAATTCAAAGAGGGAAGGGAGGGACAAAGGGGAGAAGAAGGGAGATTGGTGCACAATGTGAGGGTCACAGTACACCCCTTGGGTGACGGGCTCAACAATTTGAACTTTACCAAAGAAACACACACCATATAACCTAATCATTTGTACCCTCATACTAATATGAAATTTAAAAAAGACTTTTAAATGATTTGTGACCTATCATGTACAAAGATTCTTTGCTTGACCATCCTTTAACCAGGCTCCTGAATCTTTTCCTAGGCCCACCTCTGTACTTCCTTGTGAAGTACTATCTTACAAAAAAGTCCTTCCAGGTCATTTTAGTAAGAATCCCCTATTCTCAATGAGTCTTTAGCCTCCACCATCCCCTAGGTGATGTCTGATTACCCTGGCCTATCTTCAACAAGAATTCTGATAGGGCATTTTAGCCAGAATCCCTCTTACCCCAGATATTTTTTCTCAGTAATTTTCTCTGTACTTACCCTCACCCTATTCCTTGGGTAAATATAAATTTCCACTTACCCATTCTGTATTCAGACTTGAACCCAATTCTTTATTGAGATCTGTTTCCTCTAATAAAATCTGTCTTTACCACTTTAACTGCTATTCAGCTCTGGTTTTTCTTTTGACAATACAACACGGTAAATATTATTCTCTTGATTGATCTACTTACACTTGACACAGCTGACCACTTCCTCTTCCTTGAAACATAAGGTTTAATTTCCTCTAACACCATCTACTCACTCTTTCATAAAGTTATTCTGGCTTACATATGCCTTTCCTCTTGAAGCAGGAGTTCCTGTTTTCAATCTACATTTGCTCTTGAGAGGATCTCTTTCATTAGTGTGACTTTAAATTTATCTGACACTACAAATTCCCACCGCTTTACTTCCAGGCCACTCCTCTTGCCTGGATACAGACCGGCACAGCTGTCTATTAGGCATCTCCCCCTGGGTATGTACGAGATGCCACAAACTTAGAATATCTAAAACTGAACATCTGGTCTGCCCCAGCCCCCTCCATCTGTTCTGTCTACAGATTTCTCAGTGTTAATTAATGGCAACTCCTTTACCCGAGGTACAGAACCCCACAATTTGGAAATCATCCTCTCTTTCATACTCCATATCCAATTCATTAGAAAATCATATTGACTCCATGGTCATGTTTTAGGCCATATCTTACATCTTGGAGTGCCTCCACTTCTCCATCATTCAAGTCAAAAATCATTTCATCTGGATTTTTACAATAGCTTCCTTACTAGTCTTTCGCTTTTAATTCTTTTCTGACTACTTATCTGTTCAACACTCTTTTTTTCTTACAAGTAGTAAAACCACCACTTTTTATAGAAGTCCACAAGCTCTATGTGATCTGCACCTCCTTTGCCTTACCTTACCTTACCTTACCTTACCACTGTTATCTCTCTGGTCTTATCTCCTACTCTTCCAATTCCTTCCTTCACTTCAGCTGCACTTTTTCTCAAACACAATCCATCCTATAGCCACAGGCCTTTGCATTTTCTGTTCCTTCTGCTTGACTGCTGTCCCACCAGATATCCACAAGACTCTCCTCACCTCATTCATTTTTTTATGCAAATGCCACTTTCTCAGCAAGGACTTCTCTAAAGCATTGAACATATCCTTATTTAAATATTTATTGTTTGTTGTGCTCTTCCACCAAAAAATAAGCTTCAAAAAAGCAGGTATGTGTGCCTGTGTTTGCTTTATTAATAACTCTTTCCTAGTATATTATACTAGAGTGGCTAAAAGAAAGATACTTGAGGAGTGTTTTATTCAGTGAATCAATTAGTTATGACAAAAATATACTGTCCAAGTAAGCACTGATCACTCATGTTGAATGTTTTCCAGTCTTTTGTCCCATGTCTGTTTGGTAAAGTTTACTGCTTGAGATTACCTTATGCCTATTTCAGCCCATGTCTTCTTTTGATTAACTATTGAGATTTCAATTTATATTTAGTTGAAATATTTACACAAAATTGTTGTTTACACAATTACAACAATATAAAAATATTAAGTAGCCCAAATATTAGTTCTTTTCACAGGACAAAGCAGTGTTCATAGGCATACTCCCTTTAAACTGATAAAATTTTAGCAGGTAACCATACAACCATACTGAGAACATTAAATGAAACAGACAAAATTTATAACTAAAATAATATTAGTCATAATAATTTCATAATGGCTACTGTGCCTAAAAATTAGGTAACTCTAGTAAGCACTATGTATAAATAGCTACGTTTATACATAGTATCATTCTTGTTGAGTTACACCAAAGATGTATAGATCTCCTTTTCTTCCATAAGTTCTCTAGTACCTATAATTAGTATCATTATATTTTCCCTTAAGAGAAAGTATAATCTATTCTTTAAATAAACATTTTATTTTGGACTGTCTTTAGATTTTAGAAAAAATATAAAGATAATATACAGTGTTCTTATCTCCCCAAATCCAATTTCCTCTCTTATGTTGTTAGTACGAAACATTGTCACAATTAATGAACCATATCGATAACTTTATTTTAACTGAAATTCACATTTTATCAAGATTTCCTCAATTTTGTCTCCTGTCATTTTTCTAATCTATGATCCATTTCAGGAAATCATATCATATTTAGTAGTCATGTCCCCCTAGGCCCCTTTTAGTTGTAACAGCTTCTTGGACTTGCCTTGTTTTTGAAGACCTCAACAGCATTTCTGAGTATTAGGTGAGTGTTTTATAACATGCCTTTTGACTGGGATTTGTGTAATGTTTTTCCTATAAATAGGTTGAGTTTGGGGGGTTTTGAGAGAAAGACCACAGTGGCCAAGTGCCACTTCATCACATCATGTTGGTATAAATACTGTTAACATGACTTATCACTGATGATGCCATTATCTTTAATAATGTGGCTGGTGCAGAGTATTTTGGGTTATTCCACTGTACAGATATTTTTCCCCTGGTCTTTAATATACTCTTTGGAATGAACTCATCATTGTATCCATACTTGAAGAGTGGAGAGTTATGTAATCTTTATTGAGGGTAGAGAATTTGCTTAAATTATTTGGAATTATTCTACATGGATAAATTGCCTATATTTCCTCATCAATTTATTTAGTCAATCATTTATAAAAATTTATAAGTACTATTTATTTAAATATGATCCTTTCTCCATTAGGTTGCCTGTGCTTCTTTGTCAAATATCAATTGACTATATTATGTAGGTCTATTTCTTGATTCTCTATTTGGTTCCCTTAATATTTGTACTTGTACTTTCATCAGTACCTGCTCATTTAAGGTAGCTTCACAGGCAGTCCTGAAATCAGATAGTATGAATCCTCTGACCTGGTACCTCTTTTTTGGAATTGTGTTGGGTACTCTAGGACATGTGCTTTCCCACATTAACTCTAGAATCATTTAAAAAAATAATATCTATTTTTTCAGATAGAGTGCCATTTCATCACACCATATTGGCATAAATACTATTAACATGACTTTTCATTGATGATGCTATTAACTTTGATCACATGGCTGGTGCAGGGTTTTTCAGGTTTTTAAATAATAATATCTAAAGCTTTCCAGAATTTGGGCTGGGATTACATTGGATTTATGGATCAAATTAGAGAAGGGACCTCTCGAATATTTAAAGTTCCAATCCATGAATACTCCAGTAATTTAGAACTCTGCTTTAATTTAGATTTTGATTTATTTCACCACTGACTTACAGTTTTTTGAACAAGGATTCTATACATATTTTATAAGATTTACATGTAACTGGTCTAGTTCAGAAGTTGTCTTACTTTATAAATTTACATGTGACTTTCATTTATGTTTATATTCATCTTATAATTATGGAATACTTTCATCTTGATTATATTTATTACATATAATTTGCATTTAAATTAACTGTATAATGTTAAGTCTTTAAGTTAATACAAAGCACTTAGTGCATCTTACTATAGTTCAAGGAACACTATTACTATAGTTCAAGGAACACTAGACTAGAATTCATAGTCTTTAAGACCTGGTGGGGAGCAGTAGAGCTGAAGACATTAGACCTAGTTCAGCCACTGACTCCAAGTATACCTGATCTGATTACTTAGCAGTTCACCATGATAAATGAGAATCACAGCCATCAAATCATAAGTAATCTTGGCATTTGCAATTCTTGCCTTTTTAATGAGTAAATACGAGTAAATCTTAGATAATGATGAATGTTACATATGAAACTCAAGACCACACTCAGTCTACCTACTTTTGCTCTAAACCAACTTTTCGAGTTATCTTCTCAATTTTTAATAGACATTATAATGTGTTTGAGTATGGACTAAAATATGTACATATTTATAAGTATTCAGTTAGAAAAACAACTGGAGTACCCTTGAAATAGTATATTATATGCATTGCCACATAAATATTTTAAAACTTTCATTAAAGGGGGAAAAAACTGTATCCAAAACTTCCATTTCAATGCTATAGCATATAGGCAGCAGCATATATCATAAATGTATTGAAATTCTATATAACAAATAGGAGAGTTACAAATGAGATCTAAAGGGAAACACATCTTTTAAATTATAGTACATTTTTCACTTTAGAATTATAATGATCAACAATGATCCATAACAGATCATTACCTCAAACTGAAATAAATCCTCTGCCCTCATATCATAAACACTTAAGAAAGACTTGGAGCCACAATGGCAAGGCCTATATTTCACCTTGTCTTCACACCATCTCAGATATACATCTATAAGCCTGTAATATGCTTAATGCATATTTCTATGCATGGCTGCAACTAAAATCTATTGCCAGGGGGATCAAAAATTCAATAACAATTGTTCTTCACACTCCAAGAGAATGGAAATGGCGAAAGAAATCATCAAATACAGATATAATAATACTGACATGAGATAACTTTTCACCTTTAACCACCGGCGGGGAAGCGAGCTGTAGAATCTACAGCTTTTGAGAATGAATCTTGATCTTATCTTCATTTATGTGCAATCCTCTGAGTTACCTCAGTTCCTTCTCCTCCCATATCCATACATTATTCTTCAGCAGGGAGTGGTCAGAAAGCACCAAACGGTTAATTTTATCCCACATTTAAACAAACATATAAAAGTACTCTTACCCTGTTTTATATTAGAGACATTATTATACCCATGAATATATAAATTGAATCGAATCTAACAACATAATTGATCATTGCAAAAAATAATAATAATAGGAGAAAAAAGTATCCAATGTACACACCCCTATTATAAGACTAATTTAAACCTTGTATACGAAAGCTATAACCAAATAGCCTTAGAACATGCAGAGGGGGGAGGGAGAAGGGAGGGGGGATGGGAGGAGGGAGGGGGTTCGGAGGGATTACTTTTGAGGTTTGTCTTATAGGGGTACAGGTGAATCTTTCTAAGAGTAGAATGTGAACATTTTAAAGCAATAACTGAGAAAATGACATGAAGGCTGTGTTGACCAGTTTGATGGAAGTATTTCAGAATGCATTTGAAAACCCCACACTGTACCCCAGAAG
>CAUYTI010029528.1:0-21892 GCA_963575145.1 Galago senegalensis | reverse complement strand
AGGGGTACAAGTGAATCTTTCTAAGAGTAGAATGTGAACGTTTTAAAACAATAACTGAGAAAATGACATGAAGGCTGTATTGACCAGTTTGATGGAAGTATTTTGGATTGCATGTGAAAACCCCACACTGTACCCCAGAAGTGCATTAATGTACATAGCTACCATTCAATTCAAAAAAAAAAAGAAAGAAAAAGAAACATACAGAGGAATCAATTCAAAGATGCCTTTGGGTGTCAGTCATGAGCAAAAAAAAGTCAAGTTTACATGTATCTGACAAGTACAACTGCAGAAAATCCAGAAACAAGGCTCAGCTTTCCACCATCTACCTGTCCTATCTACTACTGTCATGAGTTCTAGATATTTCTGCTTGGGTCACATCCCATTACTTTGAATCTGACCGAGTCCTTGAACTCTCTAGGATGACAGCTGTCTTTCTGGGGGCCTCAGAATTGTGAGAGCTGATGTCCAGCTCCTACAAGACTGACTGTGGCCTTTATCTGGCCAGTCAGCCTACCTCCTACACTTATGTTGAATCTTTTCTGAATTCATAGCCCCAGATACACATGTTCCCTCCAGACCAGAGACATTTTCCTGATGTCTTTCTGAGGCCAGAGGCTGGTAGAAAGAACTTAGTCTCTGGATCTGAGACATGTCAACTGTGTTTACTGCCTCCAGGCCTTAGGCCTTCAAAGCCTTAAACCTACTGGCTTCCTAGATATCCAATCTGCCTCTCCACACCTCAGATCAGGCATCAGCTGCATTTCCGAGCAAAAGCCCAGAATTCAAGGGCTCCTCATCTCCTCTGTGTCTCTGTCATTACACTCTCCATGTTTAGCACAGTGCCTGACACATAGTGGAGGCCAATAAGTATTAGTTGAATGCATAGGCAAAGGGATGTTTTGGTACCTTGCACGTGTCCCTCAACTGACAGATGGTTGGAGTAGAATAGGACACAGTTTGGCAAATATCCATTCCCTTCTTCCTCCCAACTGACTCCCCCCAAAGGGACTCACCTGCTTGACTGACATTAGGCTTTACCACATGATTTTCTCTGTTTTCATCCTGGGCAGATTATACTTCCCGATTCCCTGAGTATGAGCATGGCCTTTTAACTTGCATCATGTGATGGAATACGCTGAAGGTAGGATTCAGTAAATTGGGGGTGAGGATGATTGGAGGACACAGGGGCTTCAATGGCAAAGCACACATTTATATATACTTACCCAAGACTAATGGACAGAGGATGCTCTGATCATTTCGCTCTGCCACCTCACACATCTGATGCAATGGGAACTTTTACAACATGACTTCTTCTCTTCTGCATCTGTCATCAGCGTGAGCAGAACTCTCATTCCTCCGTGGGTAGCTGCTACTCTTTTTGTCTGGGTTCTGCAATGAACAGGTATGGAGCTACCCTGAGCCCAAACTACAGTAAACAGCCAAGCCCAGCTAGATTTGCACTGTGAACCTCAGCCAACCCACCACCAGGTAAGCAAGAAGAACTGACTACTAGTTTAAACCACTGAGTTTGGATGCTTTGCTACACAGCATTACTGTAATGCTGAATAATGCACACATCCACTACCATCAGAAACTGTAACAGCACTGTCACTATTGCTGTCATTGCTATCATCATGAGATAGACCCCAAGCACATGACACTGTTCATTTGCAGAAGCTGTACTTAGGATGAGAAGACAGAGGGAACCGGTGGCAGTCCTGGTGCCTCAGTAGCAAACATTATAAATAAGGGGAGATGCTAGGAAAGTTAGAGACCCACGGGGGTTTCTTGTTGAGCACAAAACAGTGTGGAGGACTTGCTTTGAAGGTAAAAGCTGTTACTTGGAGGAAATCCTCTCTCTGAGGAGGAGGAAAACACACACTCCATATATTCTTTTTTTTTTTTTTTTTTGCTTCTGGATAGTGGAAATGTTTTATTCCCTCTGTACTGTGTGCAGGGCTGTTTATCATGTGCTAAAATGTTATAGCAAAACATTGAAAATGGGAATCAATAATCCTTCCCAAAGAATACAGGCTAAATTTTATCTTGTACTATTTGTGAAACAAAGGGTTTTTTCCCTAATGAAAAAAACCCCAAATTAAGAAAAAATTGCAAAGGAGTTATTCACTTATATTGAGAGAATGTACCACTTCAGAATACATTAGTGCTTTTGATGTAGACAAGCTTGGTAACACCAGGGCCTAAACTTTTTTCTTTTTGGAAATTGCTCTTTCATATGCTTAGTATGCTCATTATAAATCCTTTCCCTTAACTAATCATATGATGCTGAAAGTCCTATCTTGGTTGAGCATATAGAGTTTAGGACTATTCCATAATTCACAGTGGCATTAATTCAGAATGACTTTCTCATCAATCTAAATTAATAAAGTTTTACTATAAATACTAATATAAGATTCAGAAACATGCTCACCTTTTATTCTAAAAATATTTTTCAAAACGGTACAATTTCAGTATGTCTTTTTCTATGAAATCATAAACACATGCATGTATACATTAATGCATTTATGGGGTACAGTGTGCTGATTTCATATAGAATTAGGAACACTGACATCACACTGGTTACTATATACCTCATCTTGTTTACTTAATTGTTGTTAAGACATTTATACTCTATGCTAATAGATCCAACATGTACCCTTGCATTATGCACCATAGGTGTGATGGCACCATTCACCCTCCCTGCATCTGATCTCCCCTTCCCCTCGTATCCCTCCCCTCCTCTCTCCTTCATCTTGGGCCATAGTTGTGATCTATTCTTCATGTGAAAGTGTGACACTCCATATATTCTTTGCGCTTCTACATGAAGTGCAGAAATCTATTCAATTTCTTCTTTGAAATTAGTGCTTCCAAAGGTCCTCACAGACTTGACTGGGTACAGCCAGTTTAACAATAGCTTCCTGTTGGTATTAAGATGCAAATGCAGGTATTTATCAGGATCCTAGGCTCCCAGAAGTGGCACCTATTAAACGCAAGCCCAAACACGTCCTTCCAATCAGTATTGGTTTCCAAAGCTAAAATTGAGCCTTGCATATGCATTTCCCCTCCTTTCTCTTTTATGAAGTTTCTCAAAAAAGAAAGAGAGAGAGAGAGAGAAGAAGGAGAAAAAGAAGAAGATGAAGAGAAAGAGGAGGAAGAGGAGGGGAGGGGAAGGGAGGGGAGGAAAGAGGAGGGGAAAGGAAGGGAAGGGAAGGGAAGGGAAGGAAAAAGAAAAGAGAAGAAAAATGAAAATGGCTTTTTGTTTGAATTCCCTTGAAGACTCATTTGCTGAGGCAAGTATCATTGGCTCTTATAAACATGCAAAATTCATTTAACTGATCTCCGACTGTTCTGAGAAATTGGAACCTAAAGCCTTGTAGCAAATTGTCTCAAACGGATCATGGAATGTGAAATACATGTGATATAGGCAGAATTGCTTTCATAACAACTCAGTGGAAAAACAATTGCTGGAGCTCTGGTGCTGGGGGTTAGAGCCCTGCCATCTGCCATCTTGATAGGGACATCACCCCAAAGCTTAGGGTAGATACTGCAGGTAGGATTCAGTAAACCAGGGATGAGGATAACTGGAGGACATGGAGGCCTAAATGGCAACTCACACATTTACATAGACTTACCCAAGACTTTGTGACAAAGGTTGCTCTGATCATTTAGCTCTGTTCCTCATACATCTGCCTCTTTCTCCACCTTCGAAAGAAGTATCAAGGTGAGCCAAGGGACCCAAACTGTGCACCTCAGCATGTTGACTAGTGCTTGCTGGCTTTTCCTGAGTGTGCCACACAAATAAAGGTGGATATCCTTGGGCATCTTTCTACCTCCTTCCTTCCTGTCATTTGGTTCCCTGGGAGACCTCATCTACTCCACAGCTCATGACTATTAAAACTTTAATTCCAGCCTAATTTCTCTCTTAAGCAAAATTCACATGTCAAGTACCTGAATGTGGATAATCCATAAGCCTTCAGACTCAACATGACCCAAGTAGAACTCATTCATTCTTCTCAAATGTATGTCCCTGCCTTGCTCACACTGGGTAAAGGCATCAGTTCAAGCTCAGGATCCCAGAATCATTTTTTACTCTTCCCTTTCTTCCATTGTCAGAGTCAACATGATGCCAAAAGGTGCAATTTCTACTCTACTAACCTATATTTGCCATTCTTTCCAGCAAACTTCCCATCTGTTCATTCATTCATCCAATATTTGCTGATTCCCTATTCTATACTAGACATTGCTCTAGGTGATTTAAGGTATAGTGTGAGCAAACAGACAAGAGCTCTAGCCTTGAGGAGCCACATTTGAGTGAAGACACAATAGACAATAAATATAAATATAGCATGCTAGAAGGTGATGCATGCAGAGCAAGGCTCCCTGACAAGATGAGGTTTGAGCAAGGATGTGAAAGTGTAGAGGGAGTGATCCAAGCAGGTGTCGGAGGCAAGCAGGAGCAGGCTAGCTGGAGCTGAAGCCTAAAGGATAGCTGAAGGGTGCAGGGATGGAGATGATGAGGGAAGAAGAGTTGATGGAATTTCATGATTGGAAAAATGTCATCAAAGAGAATTTTGGAGTTGCTCTTGAAGAATCAATGAGTAACTGAAAGGGTGGAGTTGCCACCAACTGAGATGGGAAAGCCTAAGGGGGTGGAACAGGTGTGGGGACATAAGCTCAGGAATTCTGCCTTGCTCATGCTGAGTTTGAGTGTCTACCAGGCAGGTGAGGGGAGACATCCAGTACATAGTTGGATACAAGGGCTAGAATCTAAGAGAGAGATTCAGATCAGAGACATGGCTCAGGGCCAAGTTCATATACCATAGTTCACCTGCATTATTGCAATGATCTCGTAAGTGGGCTTCCCACCTTCATTTCTACATTTTCGACAACGGCCCTCCACATTCCTGCCAGAGAAATATTTGTAAAACCAGGATCAATTTCATTTCTCACCTGCTTACAAACCTTTATTTTCTCTCTAAATACCAAATCCAATCCAGTGGTGCCACAGCAGGGCACCCAGCCCTCTCTCAGCCTTTTCTCCTTAACACCAACCGTACAGGCATGGTACACCAGCTCCTGAGCCCACTGATAGTTAGGGGTGGCTGTCATCTCCCTGAGTGTTTGCCCATGTTCTCAGGAACTGAAATACTATCCTTTCCTTATATTCCCGGCAAATCCACTTACCCTTTCTAACGGATGTCACCTCTGCTAGACCTTGTCCTGCATCTCTTAGCAGAATTAATTAACCTCCCCTCCATCTTGCCTTTGCACTTTATACATTCCTCTAGTGGTGAAACAGCTTTCTGTTCATAACCAACACAATGGTTAGATACTATTTTATTCAACTCTCTAAGTCAGCTGCTAGCTGCTAGTGCATAACAAAAGTGCATCCAATTGCAATGAACCAAAATAAATCCAGCTGCCTTGTGAACACACACACATCATGTAAGCACAATCTGGAACCCTAAGGCCATGGGACAGGGAGTGGAGAGTGTGGTCTCCACCATGTAGGCAAGCCAGAGGCCCACCATCAGGGTGGAGTCTCTGACAGGTATCCGACAGTCTCTAAGCCTGCAGCAAGGAGGAGCTCCCCCTCCACTCCCTCCTCCTGGAATCCTGGCAGAGAAGAGCAGGGGAGGGAATAGGCTTCAGTTCTAACAGTAGGGGCTTTGTTTAGGCATAAAGAATGTCCTCATTAAAGCAAGAAATGAGATGGAACTTGCAGAGACACATTAAGGGAAATAGAAAAATGCTCTCTGGATTCATCAGGCACCAGGGACATCAGCCCGCACCTCAGTTCATCACTTTGTTTTCCCCATATATTTACAAAGCATCCTCCAGCTCAGTTCTGCAGTTGCTCAAGAAACAGCCCTCCCACTCCCGGATCCGCACACACACCTTCTTTGGTCTTCCCTTTGCCAGCTTCTGTGATCCTCCAACATTTAACATGACCAACCTCCCAGTCCCAGACCAGCCCCTTCTTCAAAGGTCCTTTGAAAATTTAGCACTTAAAATTAAAACAAAACAAAAAAAGCAAAACTCTTCCCCAGTTGAGTGGAAGAAGAGATGAGAGAAACCCCTTCACATCCCAATCGTATAAGAACTGCCACTTCCTACTAAAGAAATCATCACCCGCAAAGTTAACTGTGCTCTTCTCTGGGATTTGGGGGCTGATTTCTGATTATTATGAACATCGAAGACTACAGAGAGGCTCTGAGTCCTGAATATCATAAATGAGGCTCTTTGGGAGAAAAGCAAAACAAGAGTGACTCTGAGAGGAGATTTATTCTTCGTAGGTTTCAGGTCTTAATTGCTTCTATGAAAATAGGGTGAAGGATGGGGAAGCTCCAACCTGACTCTCCTGCAAACCCAAATCAAAAGTCTAAGATTCAAATAGGGCAAAGGAGAGGCAGCCCCACGAGGACAGGGGATTTTGTTTGCTTCGCTCACCTTCATAGCCCCGGCCCCCAGAACAATGCCTGGCACAGAGTTAGTGCTCCCTAAAACTTTGTTTAGTAAACAATGAAGCAGGGGACTTAAAAATTCAAGGGGGAAGGAAGGATGAGAAGCCAAAAATCATACGCCATGGTAAGGAGCCAAGAAGTCATCAAACATTTTCATCTGATTAAACAGTCTCCAAAAAGGATGAACAAGCAAAATAATGAGGTGTCCATTTGGCCTCTAGCAGGTTTATGTTAATGTGAGCACAGATTGAAGAGCAAGGTTAATGAAAAAACTCAGTCAAGTACTTAATATTTACCAAAGGTAGCAATCTCAGAAATATTCCAGTTCTTCTTCCCCTTCTCTTTTCTTTCTCTCTCCTTCCCTCCTTTCTTTTCTTCTCCCCCTCTTCCTCCTCCTCTCCTACTTCGTCTCCTCCTCCTCCCTCTCTCGTGTCTTTCTCTTACTCACTTGCTGTCCATAGCCAACCTGCCACTACATCTGATTCCCACCTTCGCTCTGAGTCCTTTCTGTCACAGTCTTTCCCTCTTTCTCCAACAGCAGCCTCTTGCCCCTAGCCTCTGCTCTGTGGGCACATCCTTTCTCCATTCTGCTGTCCTCTGTCACCTATCTGACCACAAACCATAAAGACCCCTCCTTGCTGCAAACACACCATCGAAGCATTCTGGAGTCATTAAAACCCTCTTCCCCGCCCCCAGCTATCCCCCGTACACCACACAGGACTACATGTGAACTGCCCCTCCCCACCACTTGTCTGTTTGGCAAACTCCTGCCCATCCTTCCTAGCCAAAATGTTGTAAGGACTTAGTAGTAAGTGAGCCCTAAAATCTCTGGACCCTTATACCACCCAGCACACCTAAAAGCAGAACTTTGGGGTTGGCATTTTTCCAAAAGCCTCAAAGAATTCCTGGTTTCAAATATGTAAGAGCAAAAAAAATATGATAGGGCGGCTCATGTGGCTCAAGGAGTAGGGCGCCAACCCCATATACCAGAGGTGGCAGATTCAACCCAGCCCCGGCCAAAAACTGAAAAAAATAATAATAAAAAATAAATAAATATCTATATCTATATCTATATATTTATAAATAAAATATGCTTTGGATCCCTGGCAGGGGGCGTCCTCTATTCCTTAGCTCCCTATCATGCCAGATTACCCTAATAACCACCTAAGCTGTGGTGTTCTGGGTGCCATTGCTGCTCAATCTAGTTAGGCAGCTTTGATTCTGTGATTCTTAATTGTTTCATTTCCTGCAAAGATTAAGAGTCCCAATTATTGCCATCTTAATGAATCAAAATAATGTATTCTCTCTCTCCAGCAGTGAGGGTTAGAATAATTTAGAATCATATAATGTTATGAGCAGTTTGGAGATTATTTCACTCAATTTGTTTATTCCTGCAGAATTAAAGGCAGGATCTCTCAGGAAGATAATAAACTCAGTATTTTGTGATGTGTCTTTTTCTGTCTCTGAGGCCACACACCAAGGATGCGAGCCAGACTTGGAGACAGTCAGGATCCAAGATCTTTCCTCCGTGATCGGGAAGGTGGTTCTCAGTCAATCACGGACAAAATGAAAAAGCAATAAAAGGAACTTCAAAGGCTATCAGTAAAAGTAAATTTAAACATTTAACTTTCTGTAAAAGTCATCTGAGTAGAGTCAATAAAATACAATGTCAGCAGAGTAAAAATCACTCCTTTTAATCTGAATTTCAAGCCCTCAAAGATAGTTAATTGGTAATATTTAATATACAGTGTAAAATCACTTTTAAATTGCTAGTAGGTTCAAATAATTTGAAATCCATCAGAAGAGACACTAAACAGAGGGAATATTGGAAAAACAATTTGCCAATATAGGAACAGTATTGCCATAAAGGAAGAGAAGTAGCCACTTTTCCTTGATATATTCTGTTTATGGAAGGGCAGATGATGCCAAGAGTAATTGTCTCATAGGAATAAAATCCCAGTGTCACTGAGAACCTGAGTTACTTCTAGGGATAACAGATAGAAGTCCCAGATGAGGGGGTTACCCCAGAATAATTCGCTGGAGGGCTTAACTTTATGGGAAACCCAGAGAGAATCCTGAAGACCTTTAGGAAAAAGAAAAACACACGGACACACAATAGGAAGTCCCCTCCTGCTTGATGCCAACCTGTCTAGATCCAGCAGCAAGCGGGGTCAGTTGAGCCAGTCAGAGCAGGTGGTGTTTGTACCTAATGTTTCCTCCCCTTGAGACCATGTTCAAAATAGTGAGTCAAAATATGCCACATGTGGCATTTTAAGCTACTGAGAACAAAATATGGAAAGGAGCAGAGATACAGATGGCTTCATCAGAGGCTTCCTCAAAAATCACATCTGTGGGATCTCCTGACGATGTGTACTCAGAGTGGACAGCACGGAACCTTGAAAGGGTTGGGCAAAGACCACATTCAAGTTACCAATCCGGGTTCATGTGGCTTGTTCACTATCATAGGCAGCATTTCTCTCCCGTACTCCTGACTTTATTTGATAGGTGTTAACTGTGCACCCCATCAAGTAAAAACAAGACCCAGCCCGCATCTCCACTGACTCAGGGTCTAGCTGACGTGGTCTTGAACACAGAAGGCAGCAAATGCCAAAATCTCTGAGAATGGGGAAAAGTCATGTTTTGAAAAAGTATATTGCAACATGATAAAATATTCTTACATCTGTGAGAGGCAAAACCATTCCTGTTTCAGAAACGCAAACTAAGGGCAATTGTACTTGAGGTTACACAGAAAGCTGCGCTAATCCTCTGGTGGGGGCTGTGGGAGAAGCTGTTTTAGAAAGACAGAGGAGGCTTCTCTGAGGAAGTGGCATCTAAGATGATACATAAAACATGAGAAAGCGTCTGTCAGGTGATTATGATGAGATATGACGTTACCATAGAATTTCCACAGTATCTAAGGTCGCAGTGGCCAACCCTCAGGAAGACTTTGCATCTTATGTTCGACAACCTTCACCTTCACTTTGGCCGCCTTTTGTCCTCTTATATCCCCTTACGTTAAGGTGTCCCTGTACTTGAGGGGTACCTGTCCTGATAAATGTTGAAGATTGATGTATTCATTGACCCAGAGTTTTTGCATTTCTTAACACCACAGAAAAGTGAACACGGTGTACATACAGGCATACACAGAAAGGGGGGTTGGCATCTGCACACATGCTTATGTCTGCACGTAATATCTGTGGAAGGCACAAAGATACTGATGATCACAGTTGATTCTGGGGAAGAAAATGGGAGATCTACAGTGAGAGGGGGACCTTGTTTCATTCTTTGCTCATTTATAATGCATTATTGTTGGCTATTTTTTGCTTGCTAACCATGTACCTGTATTACTTTTCCATTTTTAATTTAAAAACAAAAGAAAAGTCTACCAAAAAGAAGACAATCCCCATAACTGCCACCCCCCCCCAAAAAAGAAAACTCTACAAAGGTTAGATTTTTTTAAATGTGGCATAGGGAGGAACAGAAATATTAAGGGCTAGGAAGGTTTTCAGGGAGAGCTCCCTGCTCCTCTTCTCTGTTCAGAATCACACAGCCTGGCCCAGGGCTAGCAAGGGGCCTTTTCTATACTAATGTTAAGTTCATATAAGATGCTATCTTAACCTGCGTGGGTTGCTGTAGAGAAATATCATAAGCTGGTGGCTTAAACAACCAAAATTTATTTTCCTTCAGCTCTGGAAGCTAGAAGTTCAATGTCAAGGTGCCGCCATCCTTGGTTTCTGGTAAGGGCCTTGTTCCTGCCTTCTTGCTATGTCCTCACCTGGATTGGGAGACAGAGAGAGAAAGACTGAGCATACGAGCTCTTCTCATAATGACATTGATTCCACTTTGAAGACTCCAACCCTCATGACTTCAATGTGAACCTAATTTTCTCTCAAAGACCCCATCTCCAAACACCATCACATTGGGGATTAAGGTTTCAATATTTGAATTTGGGGAACACACAATTCAACCCATAGCAGATGAATACACGTTAAGACGCATTTCTCATTTTAAGAAGTCCAGATACATATTTGATCCCAATGAGCACCCCTATCCCTCTCTCTCTCAGAGGTCAGGCTCTTACAGAACACTCTGTGGTTTTATGCTGAATCTTTATAGCAAAAACAAGTGCAGATTGAAGGTTGAGTGTGGTACGTAGGAGGAGAAAACGCCTTTGTCCTCCGTCCCCTGCAAGACGCAGTGTAGAAGCAAAGTTGAAAAAGTCCAAACAGGGTAGTAAGGAAAGCCTTGTCGCCTCCTGCTTTCATTTCCCCCTACAACAAAGGGTAGAAAACTACCCTATAAAACTAAGTAGGATGCCATCTGTGCTGTTGCTTCTGGAAATTGCTTAATTGATAGTACACTAGGAAGCAAAGTAAAGTGAGCTTCTAATTCACTCAGCTCAGTCCCACCACAGGAGTGAGTCTCAAAGACACAGGGAGTGTGGATCGCACCTCATCTGGAAGTTTCAACTCTTCCTGCTTCAGATTTGATTACCTAACATTTGAAATATCTCGCTGCAGTTATGAGCCAATCTAGGGAACAAGAAGCCTTGGTTACAACCTGCCTGAAAATCGTTGCTGCCGTGAAGTCGTTCTATTCCTAGCCGCGCTCGCAGACAGAACCCTGGAGGTCACCGCAGATGGATTTCTTCTCTGATTTTCCCTTAACACGTTTTTCATAGCTCCATAAAGGTCCACTGTGTAAGAAAGGCAGCTCGGGTTTTCTGAGAATGGAAGGCAAAGTTACATGCAAAGAGGAATTAACAGGATGGCAACCATCAAGAAAGCTTGTTTTATTGCGACTTATTCTTAAATTCCATTGAAACCCACAGGCCTGAGATCAATATTTCATCAGCCGTGGCCATCTCAACCCATGGTGAATCAACTGGCAAAGTGCCAACCGCCTATACAGTCTAAAGCTATTGACCCAGAAGCGCTGCCTGCTGCAGGCTCGGCTGTGTTCCCTTCTGCTACCCTGGCCCTTCCCGATAACCCGCAAGTGTGGCGGCCAAGAAAATCTCTTATCAGTTCATTACCTGGCAGGTGGAGAATTCTATAACTGCACAATTGGTGTTTCCAATTATGCACCAAGTCATTCAAACCAAGTTCTGAGACCCTTAGAATTCCAAGGTTCTTCAATTAATTCTGTCTGCAAAGTACTTACTTCTTTCTGTGGCTGCACTAACAAGAAATCGAATGTTTGATTCTTGATTTATAAGGTTCATCTCAAGGGTTTTAAATCTTTAGCTGCAGGAAGAGGTGATGTATTTTTCTCCTCTCCCCTGTGCCTGTCTCTCATGCTTTCCATGGGGCATGCCATGGTATAAATTATTCCAAAAAAGTATAAAATGAGAAAGTAAAAAAAAGAAATTCAGTGTTAGATACAGTAACCCAAGTTTGCAGGACTGGAATAGCTAATAAATGCTGAAGGAGTAGATTTTAAGTGTTCTTACCACCAAAAAGAGATAGCATGTAAGGTAATTCATATGCATATAAACAGCTTCATTCAGCCCTTTCATAATGTCTGCATACTTCAAAACATCATGGTGTACACCAGAAACACACAAAAATTTTACTTGTCAATTAAAAAATGCTCCAAGGCCTATGTAGCACTTGCTACATAAATCTACTGATTTCATCCTCCCAGCAACTTAGCATTTTCACAGATGAGGAAACTGAGGCACAGAGAAATGAAAGTAACTTATCCAATATAAAAAGCCTAGGGCATATATGCCCCAAGGCCTCTGATTAATTTTAACCCAATCACTAGCCTGAATTTCTGAAGTTTTTTTTTTCTCTGTGTGTGTGTGTGTGTGTGTGTGTGTGTATTTTGGTGAACAGAAGATAATATCCTCTTGACAAACAACTTTAAAAAATCAAAACATGATATCCCTGAAATTCT
The DNA here is from genome assembly GCA_963575145.1 of Galago senegalensis. Classification (NCBI taxonomy): domain Eukaryota; kingdom Metazoa; phylum Chordata; class Mammalia; order Primates; family Galagidae; genus Galago; species Galago senegalensis. The sequence goes on along the minus strand of CAUYTI010029528.1, from coordinate 9,527 downwards.
CAGTGTTCTTATGAATGTATAATACAGACACTCTGAATTTTGCACAAGTCAGCCCAGAAACCTGGTCACCACAGACCAAGAGAACAAATGCTGGTGGAAGGAAGGAAGGAAGGAAGGAAGGAAGGAAGGAAGGAAGGAAGGAAGGAAGGAAGGAAGGGAAAGGAGAAGAGGGGAGGGAAAGGAGGAAAGGAAGGGAAGGTAAAAGAAAAAAAGAAGGAAGATTCCCAGTGCTGTTTCTCTACTCCTGTAGTCTCTGGAAAGCTCCTCCCAAGGCCATGGCTATTTGTGAGAAAAACAGTCTTCTCACTAGTTTAAAAATTGCCCTAGAGACTCTCCTCTCAGCCCCAGGAAATTGGTGTCCACCTGACTCATTTACTTCCCATCTGGCAGTTAACTTCGTCCAAGGTCCACTGTCTACCCCACCCACTCCTGTCTGGCTCTAGCTCTCCCCAAGGGCCAGGAGACAGCTCAATATGTGTGTGGTGGACATCCAGGCCTTCAGGTGGGTTGAGCTGACTACACACCATGCCAATGAGCATATCACTCTCACCTACTCTGGGAGAAAATTCTCTTCCTGCTGTTTCTCCCTCCTCCAATAAGAGGAACCTTAAACTGGAATGCATGTGGACAGGCACATGCAAGAAGTGGGCAATGTGGTAAAAAATAAGCAGTTGAATTAAATCAAGGCACTTGGGCACATCAAGGTCTACCTTGGCACTAAGCGGCTGTGTGACTTTGAGTAAGTGTCTTCTCTCCTGTGAAAAGAGGGGCCACTGGACTAAACAGGGGTAACAAATCCCTGGCATGTTCCTCACTATGGCCCATTTCCAGGCCCAAGGCAGGCATCACTAATCAATCACATTCAACTGAGCCAAAATTAACTGTCGTAATTCTTCTTAATAGACAGGCACTGTGAATAGACCAGCAGGACTGGCACACCAGGTTATGCCTCTTTACTACCTTAAAGATGATAATCCCTAAGATCTTCCTCATTAATCAGTTTGCTCCATATTGCATTGAAGCCAATTGCAACTGGTTTGTGGTTTTTTGTTGTTGCTGTTTTTATCACAGCATATTTCTCTTCTCATCATCTGGCACTCTTCTCATTTATCACACCACCTCAGAGGCGATCAAATGAATTTGCCTGTACAAATTTGCCTATACTCTCTGGCAACGCTCTCCCATTGCTCTCTGGAACAGCTATAGTTTGTTAGGATCAGAGAATGTGAAATGTGTTATTCAATTCATTCGTTCATTCATTCATTCATTTGAATTCACTCATTGTATTTTATTGTTTTGAGCAGCAGCCACATGCCAGGCCCAGCCAGATGCTCTCTTGCGGATAGCTCTCCTATTTGTTGGGGAGTCCACATTCTAGTTTGGTTCTGTGATTTTTCAGTCCAGGCCCTTTTCTCTAACAGAAGCCACTGCACTGCTTGTGTCTGGCTGGTTATCTCCTGTGCTTTCCTTTTAAACTGCTCACCCTCCTGGGAAGTTCTTCAGGAGCAGATGCAGAAGTGTTAGAAGGGGAGCTAACGTCCAGTTTTGCTGCGTTGCAAATTCTCTCTGTGATAAAGCACATTACCTGCAATGCAAACTCGCTGCCCACATCATGCCCCAAAATGAAAGTTCATAATTCAATGTTGGGACCAAATAATGATGACAATTAAAGAAACTGCTCGGGGAAGGAGGAGGGCCCAACCACTTCTCTCAAATATCCAAAGGGAACTCAGGGGACAGAATGCTGAGGTGGCTCCAAACCTGTCAGCCTGTTACGATGGTAAAACATCAGTTGGTATCAGAGGATGGTATAATAGTATACATATAGTATATCATGCATTTAACGTTAATTGCATCTATCTAGTCTAAGAGATCTTGGATCAATGCAAAGAGCCTTGGGATAGTCAGAGCAGCTGGTAGAGAGGGCAGAACACCATCCCTCCTAAGGAGTAAGAAGATTCTCGGTCTGGGGAGGTAATCAAGCAAGATTGTAAGCAGAAAAAAGCAGAGGGTGTGTGCTGGTCTTGTTCATCTCTGTAACTGGAGTCCTAGACACATAAAAGGAACTCAATAAATATTTCTAAAAGAAGTTAGGAAGGAATGTATTGAGGAAAAGGCAAGGGGTGGAGAGGAAAACCAAGGCAGAATGATTCTCGGTCCTTCCTTTAGCTGAGATCCTATGAGTCTAAAAAGAAAGAGAAGTTTATGAAAATTTCACCCAAGGCTTCTCAGCAAGGATCCAAGTGACTTTTAAATGAAAGAGCTCCCCCTACTGGACATAAACCTTTTTATCCATTCGGAATGTTGCCATTTCAACTGCTCTTGGAACTGAGGGTAGTGGAGACACTTCTCATACCATACCAACCCTTTCTGAATCCTGAAGAAGCTGCTGTTCACTCTGTTACACCTTGGTCTGAAGAATCAACTGTGGCAAAATGACTTTGCCCTAAGCAGTGAAAACACAACTGGTCGGAACCCTCCAGTCTAGCTTTTATTGCTACCAATTTCCCCCCTGTGGAACGTGTGCCATTTAGGATTGAGTGAAATGGTGCAGCCTGGCAAATGGCAATGGCTCAACATCTGTTTTTGTTGTCTTACAATTTGTAGAAGACTAGTAGAAATGTAGTTGTTCCCATTATGCAACCATTATGACCCAGGGCTAGAAATATGTCAGTTCGCCAGGAGTGGTGAATCAATCAAAGATGACACTGTCCACCTTACAGGGTTTTTTTTAATGAGGAATAAATGAAATACACATTTATGTCTGGATTGTATTATGTGCTCAATAAATGTCAGTTTTATTGACATTTATTGTCAATAAAATGTCAATAAATTTGGAGAGGAAAGCCACATCCCATCCTACCATATGTAGCCAGTCTATTCACCAATCTGTATTGACCACCTATTGTGTATCAGGCCTCAAGTAAACACAGATACATTTTAAGAAGGAAAGTATAGAATCTTAAGAAAGCATATAGCAAGGACTTACACTGTGTGTGGATTGGGATATGAGGGAGTGGTCCACAAATCTTCCAAGAAGAACCGATTTCAGAGCTGATGCCTAGATCTGGGTGAAGGATTAAGAGGAGTTCACCAGGAACAGGTGAGGTGCTCACTATTTATAAAAATTGAATAACAAGACACATAACTCATGATTTCTATTGTAGTTTATTTAATGCTGAATAGACAATGGATGCCCGTGGGGCAGGTACCACAACTTGCACACCAGGGAGCCCCCTAGACCAAGTCATTTAAGTAGAGGACACCAGGTTATTTCAGGTTCACACTGAATTAAGGAATTATACTAGAAAGCTGTGTTGGCTATATTTTCAGCTATATGACCTTTGCCCTGGAAGTAATTGGAATGTTAATTGCATTTAACATTTAATCTCCAAATGTGGCTCACAGGGATATTCAAGAGAGCTTTGATAATACAGACCCCTTCTAACTCATTTTGGGAGGTTAATGTATGGAGAGCCAGGGCAGGAGGGAGCTCAGGATGATAACTGTTGACCTATGTATCAAAGATAGAGATAATACCTGCTCTGGGTGAGATGAGAGGAAATGGAAAACGGACATTTACTGAGCCCCTAATATAATCCAGACATAAATGTGTGCTATTGCTTTTGTTTCTCATTTAAAAAAGAAAACAACTGTAAAATGGACACTGTCATCTTTGATTGATTCACCACTTCTGGCGAACTGACATATTTCCAGCCCTGGGTCATAATGGTTGCATAATGGGAACAACTACATTTCTACTAGTGTTCTCCAAATTGTAAGACAACAAAAACAGGTGTTGAGAGCCATTACATTGTACCAGGCTGCACCATTTCACTCAATCCTAAGTGGCACAATTATTTCCAGCTGTGTTACTGGGACACTGAAAGATTCTGTGTTGTACCTGCAGACACACAGCTGCTGAGTGGAGGACACAGGACAGGTCATCCACACTCGTCTGACCCTTGGCCACAGGTTTCACAGCAGCCCAGTCCATCCAGAAAGGCAGGTCTCACCAGATTCAAGAAGCTTGGATCACAGGGGAAATCATTAATAGGTAATCACAACCCCATCTGGTGGCCCATGCTGAGCACCCATTAGAAAAAAGAAAAAGGCACCATTTTGCTCTGGTAAGAAGGAACTAAGTGAGTTTTATTCTCCTAGCAACACAACTATAAAAACTAATGATTGAATTCAAACTTTTGGTCTGTGTGAAAAGGATGTTCCACCTTGCTATAACTTAACACATAGACTCGCCATTGCTCACACACACCCCCCCAAAAGGTTATGCCAAATCAGAGCTTGGCTAGGAAGAATCCAGGCAGGAAGTTTAAAACAAAAGATCAGGCAGATGAGAACAAGAGTGGAATCTCAGCTATGGGAAGCTCTTAACCCGCTTTCCCTCTAACCTAACCCAAAAGGTCACATCATCCCTACAAATTCAGCTCAAGTCTTCTCCCCTCTACCCACATTTGTTCCACCTTCTGGGACTTGAGTGTGTGTACTCCTCTCCTTGGGGACTGTGGTATGTTCATCAGGGGCAAGGACCAGAGCTTTACCATCTCCAGAGCCCAGCCTAGGATCTCACCCAGGAACTGTCCCAAAGTTAGCAGCCATGAAAGTCAAGCTGCCGTAATAAAGCCCCAGAGATTGGGCAACTTAAACAACAGACCTTTATTTTTCCACAGTTCTGGAGGAGGGAAGTCCAAGATCCAGATGTTGGCAGGGCTGGTTTCCAGTAAGATCCCTTTTCTTTCTCAGACACCACTATCTCTTCGCTGTGTCTTTACATGGCCTTACTTCACACACAAAGAGCTCTCTGGGATCTCTTTCTCCCCAAATAGAGTGTTTTTTAATTTCTTAATTTCACGGCACACTTGCACCTATGCTTAAACTTCCTCAACTCACTTAAATTATGTTGATCAAAAAAAAAATAGAGTAAAGAGAAAGAATATACTTACTGTGCTTGCAATTCTTTTAAAAATAATTTAATTAATGTATTTAAAATTTTTCACAGCACATCTAAAGTCCTCTCAGGGCACCCCAGTGTGCTGCAGCACGCCAGTTGAAAAACAGTGCCGTATAAGGACACCAGTCCTACCAAATTAAGGCCCCACACTTGTCACCTGACTGAACCCTAATTACCTTCTTAAAGGCATTATCTCCAAATACAGTTGCAGGGATTCGGGGTTCAACATAGGAGGAGGAGAGGGCGATTTGGTCCCCCACAGCTCCTACCATTATTTTCACCATCATTTTACTCTTGGCTGCATTTCCAGCACGAGCATAGTCCCCAGCACAGGGTAGACGTTCTATTGAGTATTTACTGAATTGAAATTATAATAGAACCACTATAGTTTGACCACTTCCCAACACTGCCCACCTCCTTGAGAAGACCTAATTTTCATAGACCAGACGTGCACCCTGTGTGGGTATTAGTACAGTAGGCCTAGTTCCTTACATTGACCACCACTGTATGTTACAGTCCCTTGGGCGGTCAGCTTACCGAGGCTCTACCGTATATTGAATCTTATTCCCTTGCACTCACCAGCTAGCAGTTAGTACAACTACCACTGAGCCACACAGGAAAAAAGAAAAAAAAAAAAACAAACCCACAGCCACAGAGCACAGAGCTGCAGTGAAAATTTCCTGAGTCTGGAAGGAGATAACCATCCACTCATTTAAGCTGAAGATGTTTATGGACAAGGCAAAAAGCAAAAATAAAGATCTGTCAAAAAAGGGTGAAAAAATGAGTGTGAATAAATGTGAATGAATGAATGAATTAATCAGTCAAGTTGTGCTGGGGGACAGAGGGCTGGGAGTTGCTGGGATTTTGCTGGCCACAGGCCATACAAGCTGAAACACTGTAGTTTTGCTCCTTGCCTGTATCACCAGATGCGCCATTTGGGAATTATAAATCATAAAAATCAGCTCTCACTCTTATAATCACAAAGGCTTTTCATGTAGATATAGGCATTTACAAAATAATCAGGACAATAGACATTCATTGCAATTAGGCATTGATTGTAGTGCCAATATTATGCACATACCTTATAACATAAGTATCACTTTTCATACACAACTTCTATTATAATTCATCCAGTTGCTGTAGGGAAAAAGATAAATTCATGCTCCTGGAATTAACTAGATTCATTCTCTTTTTCTAATTCAAATAGTTACTTGCTTGTCAGAGGGTATTGTGTAGTCTGGCAAAGAGCCATTTCAAGGAAGGTTTTTCTTTTGTTTTTTTCTTTTTTAGAAACAAGATCTCCCTCTGATGCCCAAGTTGAAGTGTAGTGGCCGGATCATACCTTACTGGAACCCAGAACTGAGCTCAGGTGATCCTCCCACTTCAGCCTCCCAAGTAGCTGGGGCCGTAGGTTACCACCAAACCTCGCTAATTTTTACTTTTTGGAAATGGGATCTCACTCTATTGCCCAGGCTGGTCTTAAACAAACTCCTAGTCTCAAACAAACTCCTAGTCTCAAGCAATCCTTCCAATCAGTCTTCTAAAATGCAAGGATTATATCACAGGCCACTGCACCCATGCTAGGCTCTTTGGGATCAGATTACATGGATTCAAATTCCTATAGTGCCACTCATGATCTGGCTATCCTTAGGGAAAATATTTGTCATCTTTGTGCCCCAGCTTCTCATCTGAAAAACAGAGAATGAATAATGCTGAGGAGAAGGTATAACAGCATTTATGAAAAGAGAGCTTTCCTTGTATTTGAAAGCTGCAATATCCTATCTTACTTACAAAACCTTCACCTGTCCTTCCCAAAGGACATGAGACTGATATGTATGTGATAGTCTTAAAAGCAAATAAAAATCATGAGAAATTCTTTGCACTCAAGGACCACCAGTCTATATAGAAAATTAAATTTTGAATGTGACTTTCTACTATTGTAAGTCAAAAGATGCACCAATGACATGAGATAATGGCTCAAACCATCACAGTTCACCCATGGGGACCAGTACTTGAATCTTCTCTAGAGTCTCCTGGAAGAGAACACAGGCTACTCTGGTCTCTGACTGTGAAGAAACTGGGATTGGAAGAGCTGAGCGAGTGACCCAAGGCCACACAGGCATTTAGCGAGAGAGCAAGGGTTTGAACCCAGGGTTACAGGACTCCAAAGCCTCAGGGCTTATCTATTATGCTACAGTATTCGCCCATCAGATAAACACCACCCTGCCCTCAGGACCTCTGCTTTTCCAAGACAAACCTTAAAATCAATCTGGGTAAACTTGGAAAGAACAGAACAAGGAACTAAGTACTCTTGGGTTATCTGTGGCAAGTAGCTAAAACCCAAGGAACTCAGCCAATCAGCTGCTGGTAACTACAATGTCAACCAATCATATCACTGCAGCTCAGGATACACCTGCTCTGGCTACATAATGATCAACATCTGGAGCCAGAGGAAATCAATTAGCCCTCTCATCCAGATGTGTTGGTGTTCATTAATGTAACAACATCTTACTAAGTACATGTTGTGTTCAGAGCACTGCATGGGCTGGGTATCTGGTAGGGAAGGAGTAATTTTTCTTATCTTCTAAATGCGTTGTATGGTAGAAATGGAAACATTGTTTTTATCCTCATAGACATGGAATGAGTGAATTAAATGGTAAGGATTATAAAATAAGCCTCTCTAACGAATTTTCATTGAGTTAGTGGGATTTATTATTGATAGAATGGCAGTTCACATTCATGGAGGACTAATGGCATGTCAAGAGATAAGCTGAGTGCTTTATGTATATTACTATCACATTTATTTCCTACATCATTTTCCATCTGAGACTCAGTAGAGGGGACCTGGGCGAAGCTGGTCACACAGTAAGGAAATGGTGAAGCTGGATTCATACCCATGACCATCTGACTCCAAAGCCCTAACTCAACTTTTCTGTGTCCTTGTTCCTCAAAGTGTGGGGTAGGTTCAGCAATGTCTCCTTCCAGAAGCTTATTACAAATGCCTCCTTTCTCAGACCTCCTGAGTGAGAATCTCCACTGAGCCAGGTGATTGCATGCTCCCTACCCCAGGTATGGTTCTGAGACCATGTACTTCATGTCACCTGAGTGCTTGTGAAGAAGGCATTTTCCTGGGCTTATTCCAAGGTTGCTAAGTGAGATTCTCTGGAGATGAGATGCGGAGATGTGTATTTTAACCAGTTATTCAGACTAGCCTGATGACACACTGCCATGTTAAAAACCAATGCTATGATATATTCCTTTCTTTAAAGGATAAATGTGACATTCAATGCTTTCTTCCAAAACTAAAAAGTATTTCCCCAAAAGGGAGGATCACACAAACAGTAAAAGTTTCCTTTCAAAAGATGCCAGAAAGATATTCAGTTGTTGTTGGCTTTGGAGTCCTCAGAAAGCTTTCGTGCTTCCTTTTAAAGCAAGCCCATCAATCCCACGCAATTTGGCAAACATTCCTTGACTCAGCCTTAGCAGCAAGGGTGAGGTTGAACTATCAGGGTGGTAATCAGAGACAAAAGTAAACACAACCCAGGGCACAGAATCTTGGGGACACAATAGAGATGCACTATATTCACAGCAGCTCTCCTAAATTGGAAACCCCTGTACTCTCCCTCATCCAGCTGGCCTCAGCTGCACCAGAGCCATCATCCTGACCAAGGCAGTAGACCACTCACTGCCCAAGTGTGAACTGTGATGCTGCCTGGAGTTAGGCTAGTGGACAAAACCTCCAGGCCAGAATGAGCCCCCAGCATGTGTTTGCACACTAGTCACAATGGCCTAATGTATTCAATTGGATTTTGGGGTTAGTTTCCCTATTTAGCTGTCCCAGAAACTCCTACCTCCTTCATTTTCAGGGTATAACCTCTTTGCTGCTGTCTAACAATCTCCCTGTCAGCTCCCTGAGGTGGGCTAGAGTCTTGATTTTGAGTATTTCTTCATTTCATCAGCACATGCCCAGGACAGTGACACCATGGAACTATAAGATGGATCCTGTATTCTGCCACTTGTAAATCTCACTTACAGCCCAGCCCTGGAGAAAGTCAGCCATGAACAAATTACAGAGATCAATGCAGTGAAGGTGAGGTTTTGAGCCTTGTGGAAGTGAGTGCTGGAAGAGCAGAACTCAGTCTGGGAGTTCTGGCAGGCTTTCCTGAGGAAGTGGCACTTCAGTGGACACGTGGAGATCAGCTGAGAAGGGACTGACACCTGCTGCAGGTCCTGAAGACTTACACTGCATTTCCAGTGCTTTGTGATGCTAATGACTCCCCAACACACAGAAGGGGGGAATGGGCGGAGGGAGGGGGATTGGAGGGGTCACTTCTGAGGTTTATCTTGCAAGGGTACAAGCGAATCTTTCTAAGAGTAGAATATGAACGTCTTAACACAATGACTAAGAAAATGACACGAAGGCTATGTTAACCAGTTTGATGGAAGTGTTTTGGATTGTGTGTGAAAACCCCACACTGTACCCCAGAAGCGCATTAATGTACATAGTTACCATTCAATTAAAAACAAAAAAAGGGCCGTGGCATTAGGAAGGTTGAGA